>NQII01008096.1:0-75884 GCA_002778355.1 Clitarchus hookeri
AGGAACAAAACATGGATTTCTATAGGATAAGTTACAATCTGTGTGTGCAGCTCCTCTAAATTTACCTGTAAGGTGATCATGGTCTCTCACAGAGTCTCCATCCAAAGTCTTTTCACATATATGACAATGGGTGGCTGTATAGTAACCAATCTGTTCTTTCTTGGTCAAGGGAATCATTGGTTTTTCATTTTTGTAAACATCTTCTATTGCCTTTGCTTCCTCCATTAACATATTGACGAATACCATAGATGCATCAGATCCTTCATAAGTTACTGGTGANTCGTAAATCCTTTGTTCAGACTTCAGACATTGAATAATTACCTAACATAAGTACAAGAAATGTATTTAAGTATAATATAACAAAATAATCGAAATTTATTTGCTTAGCTTCCGAAACAGCTATTTATCAAGTTAAATTGCGTCTTACTGATTCGTTGCGGATGATTTATTGTAATATATTATGATTACTTACCTACTATAAGTTTCTACGCACCGGTGATATTATGCTATGAAATTATTCATACAATCCACGAAACACTTTGAAAAATTACAGCACACAGCCAGAAAAAGTAAATACGGGACGGGACTTCCCCGTTTGTATCGCCGGCCGCCGCTCTATATGTCTCTCTCTCGAACTCAATGCCAAGACGCGGCGTGTGTCTACAACAGCACGACCCCGCTTCGGCTCCCACGGCGGCCGCGCCGCGCTGCGCTCATGCAGTAAATTCGGCCAGACACACTTAGCGAACGGTTATGTCACTCGTTCCTGCGCCGCAACCAAACGCGACTACGCGAATTGTAGAAAAATGTATATAAGTGGTGAAACATATTAAATGTTGAATTATTTGTGTGGACCTAATAACATTTAGCTATATAAATATGAATCTTTTTAATTTCTGTAAGACATAAAAAAAAATTTGGCCCGAAATATGCCGCCCCTAAAATCTGCCGCCCTAGGCTTCAGCCTACTCAGCCTGCTGGTAAATCCACCAGTGGCCACGAGTGACTAGGCTACTGGGATGGTACAATTACTGACTTCTCCTTAAATCTTAACGAAATGTTCATCATAAAGCACGTTAAACTATAGGCTGGTGCATTACATATCCTGGTGCAAGCTAACTAATTTCTCCAATGAATAACAATTTGCAACTACGCTATTTAGAGAGAAATCACACTATGTACACATCTCACTTATCAATTATACTGCTACTCCTTCATGTAAAATCTTATAAACCTCCACTTAGTCAAACAGACATCTCATGGTTAATTACTATATTGAAATTAAACAAAAGTATATCTTTGTGTTATCGTAATACCATGGAACACAGCCCGCAAATATCGGTGACATTTAAACAAATGAAATGTGACGTGCTTATCTTAAAGAATAAGTGAAATGGGGACCATGAATATGCCACTTCGAGGGCATCTAATAAATGGATTACAGTATAAGGGAGGAGAAGGAACCATTATTTTCCTGCGATGATACTCACTCTGTCGTTACAAACTGAAAAATATTTCTTAAGTATAGGTATATTTAAAAAGGCTGTAAAAGTGATTAATATCCTTTTTCTCAAGATGAAATTAATAATGGTGGGAGACGTATGTGCTACCTTTAATAAAAACCATATAGTATAATCTGTGACAAATCATATGTATATTTTGATTGACTGTGACTTCTAGAACAAAGTTATGTAACATAGAATTTTTATAATCAATATATTTATATAATGAATCAAATCTGTGTAAGGGTGCCCTAAAATAGTGGTTCATAGTTTGTTAAGATCACATAGAAAAAACACTAACCAATCATTTATAAGGCGTAATATAGTTTAACCTAACACTTAATCCCAGTATTAAAAAAGAGCACTCTTGAAGTCACCAATTTAACCAATCCCCCAATAAATTATCCTCCAATATCCGTGAGCTTATATTCTTTGACACTTCTCAATGCAATGATTAATTTAAACAAAATTCTATTTTCAACCTTAACAACTCTATTCAGTAATTGTTTTTTCCCCTCCAATTTAGAATGGCTGTCTTGATATCCATTATCCTCTATACCGGCTCCGCAAATTGTCCTATGGTATACTCGGCTCTCTGAACATTAACAATAAATTCCCTTGCATGCATATATCACCATCTTACCTAATCATAGCTTCACAATTAAAAGGTTTAACAAACCAACGTTTCAATGTTTTATTACATCACAGGTCAATAGATGTCTGACATCCGAGAGCTAGAGTTCAATTGGATAACATAGCAGCATGTTTATTTATAATTCATATTCTTGCGTGACTTCTCAGCTGGAAAACCCGATTAATACGCAAATTTATTAAATTAAAACTAAGTAGAACTCTAAGTGCTCTGAATCATAACCTTCTTCAAAACTCTATCACACTCTTCCTACCACTAAGTATTTCTCTATTCTACACACTTANGTAATATAGTTTAACCTAACACTTAATCCCAGTATTAAAAAAGAGCACTCTTGAAGTCACCAATTTAACCAATCCTCCAATAAATTATCCTCCAATATCCGTGAGCTTATATTCTTAGACACTTCTCAATGCAATGATTAATTTAAACAAAATTCTATTTTCAACCTTAACAACTCTATTCAGTAATTGTTTTTTCCCCTCCAATTTAGAATGGCTGTCTTGATATCCATTATCCTCTATACCGGCTCCGCAAATTGTCCTATGGTATACTCGGCTCTCTGAACATTAACAATAAATTCCCTTGCATGCATATATCACCATCTTACCTAATCATAGCTTCACAATTAAAAGGTTTAACAAACCAACGTTTCAATGTTTTATTACATCACAGGTCAATAGATGTCTGACATCCAAGAGCTAGAGTTCAATTGGATAACATAGCAGCATGTTTATTTATAATTCATATTCTTGCGTGACTTCTCAGCTGGAAAACCCGATTAATACGCAAATTTATTAAATTAAAACTAAGTAGAACTCTAAGAGCTCTGAATCATAACCTTCTTCAAAACTCTATCACACTCTTCCTACCACTAAGTATTTCTCTATTCTACACACTTANGCTCTGAATCATAACCTTCTTCAAAACTCTATCACACTCTTCCTACCACTAAGTATTTCTCTATTCTACACACTTAATTTGCCTTGGGTTTCTCGAACCATTCTTCAGGCAGGTCGGTCGGAATTTCTGCTAGATTAAAAGTTTGGCCACCGACTCCGTACTTCCCCATGGACTGCCAAACCAGCTTGGCCTTCCTGCATTTTCAATGGCAGTCTACTGCCGCCTTGTACAAATTCATTACAGTTTTTCCGCTGGGACCACAGGTAAGACACATTGGAACGGGTTGGAATACTTCTAATATTTCTGCCCAGAAACTAAATGAGACATTCAAGTAAAAATGCAGGAGGGCTTACTCAGGAAGAAAGGAGCGTTTTACGGCTAATTCCAATACTTATCACTAATCTAGTTATGATTTTACTGTCAACTTACTTTTAGCGTCTTGGGATACGACATATAAACAAAATTAATAAAAAGACACTCGGTTTGAGGGCTGAGCACAGCCGCTCATCGACTAAAGGAATCTATCATGCCTCCAAATGGCATCACCAGTGCTGAAGACCTCAGTCTGAAGTGGACTTTGTGAGCTTCCAACGATGACTGACCTCGAGCCGCCCTCCAGCTCGCGCTGTATTCCCCTCCAGGGCGACGCCCAAGCCCGGCTGGCTACGCTACTGCGCATTGATACACAAACACCGCACTATTTCCTGTAACGATTCTAATTCTCTGTGCTACGTGTAAGATTTCTAATAAAACTGGAAAATAAAGTATACACGAGGACGCATGTTATTAAAATAAATACATATTACAATTTCAATAATGATTCGTTTTGGTACACTTATTATGTTACTGTTACAGACAGCCGAGTACCTCACCTTTACCTTGAAATATACCTTTATTAATTAAATAAATGTAATAATTCTAACGCCAATAAGAAAATTGGAAATCCTCTGAATTTTTACAAGAGACGTTTCATAATTCATGAAACGTTATTTATATAATCGCAAATTAATTTATTATATTACAGAGATAGGATGCAGCCCGTTTTCCCACAATGCCCCATGCCAAAATAACAGAGCATTGCCCAATTGCAATGGCCATTGTTAAAACTCCCTCCTATACATTTTTGAAGTTAAGTAGTTTGACATCACAAAATTCTAAATCACAATATTTCTTCTGGCTATAAACTTGTACTNTACATTTTTGAAGTTAAGTAGTTTGACATCACAAAATTCTAAATCACAATATTTCTTCTGGCTATAAACTTGTACATAATTACCCACATTTCTAACATTACAGTTGACGTAGAGGACTGTGATAGCGAGACATTGAGACGTCCGATTAGCAGAAAACAGTTCTCAATAATTTGATAATTCTATATAAACAGAGGCGACAAAAGTCATGGTATAGCAATATGCAAAAAAACATTATACCGGCTTCTTTTCACTTATTTTGCAGTACTATCACGTACAAAATGTATAAATGCGCAGTGCATTGGTCGGGCTATAATTTGTTGTCAAGTGATTCATGTGAAAAGGTTTCTGACGTAATTATGGCCGCACAACGGGAATTAACAGATTTTGAACGCGGAATGGTAGCTGGAGTTAGACCCATGGGACATTCCATATTGGAAATGGTTAGGGAATTCAACATTCCGAGATCCACAGTGTCAAGAGTGTGCCGAGAATACCTAATTTCAGGCATAACATCCCATCATGGACAACGCAGTGGCCGACCGCCTGCACTTCATGACCGAGACCAACGACGTGTGCGCAGAATGGTCAGTGCTAACAGACAAGCAACACTGCGTGAAATAACCTCAGGAATCAATGTGGGGCGTACGACGGACGTATCCGTTAGGACAGTGCGGCGAACTTAGGCTGTACTGGGTTATGCCAGCAGATTCGATAGGTTCACTTACTCCGCCTAAAGTATCTCAGCAGATAATTTTATACCTATCAATTGTTAACTTGGGTCTCCTTATAAAAATTACAAGTTAAACATAATGTTGTAATTAATCACAAGTTACATTATTCATAGAATCACTTTCATTTCTGACCTCTCACAATAAGTGAACCAACATTTTCAAGTTGCAAACAAATGTGACACTTTTCGCACTCGAGGAACTCTCGCTATGTAACTCTGATATATTAACTTTTATAAAGTTTTCTCAATTGCCTAAGGGTAAGTAGGCTTCGAATTTAAATTACGATGACCCGAAGTTACCTTTCATCATTCAATTTACTATTCAGAATTACAATCCTTTATTAATTATTAACCTCATTACAAGACTTTTCTTCTGAAGGTTCATACACCTTCAATATTAGCATTTCAAATTCTATAGAAAATTCCTTTACAGTCATTGTGAACCACGGCAAGTAGCTAACTATTACATTTTACGGGCTTCTTTTCACTTATTTTTCAGCTTGTTATTTTATAAGGTGACTTTCTCGAGGGGAAAAATTGCTAGAAGTGTTCACTTTAGCAGTTGTTAGAATAGTAAACTGTGTAAATTTTTACAACTTTCATCTTAGAGGCAAAAGATTGATTCCACTGTCATTATGCAAGCAACATGATCCCGTTCACGCCTGTACGTCTGGGAGGCCTCGGCCTCAGCTAGCTCTGCGACTTTGTGACCCCTTCACTTATCTATCGGCAAACGTCCTGGCTCCTCTTGCTATTATAACTGTTTGTTAATTAAATTCTCCACAAGTATATTGCACGATTAAACACGTTACATNTACATTTTTGAAGTTAAGTAGTTTGACATCACAAAATTCTAAATCACAATATTTCTTCTGGCTATAAACTTGTACTTAATTCCAGAGGGAGTGACCTGAGGGTAATATTACCCACATTTCTAACATTACAGTTGACGTAGAGGTCNTTCTAAATCACAATATTTCTTCTGGCTATAAACTTGTACTTAATTCCAGAGGGAGTGACCTGAGGGTAATATTACCCACATTTCTAACATTACAGTTGACGTAGAGGTCTGTGATAGCGAGACATTGAGACGTCCGATTAGCAGAAAACAGTTCTCAATAATTTGATAATTCTATATAAACAGAGGCGACAAAAGTCATGGTATAGCAATATGCAAAAAAACATTATACCGGCTTCTTTTCACTTATTTTGCAGTACTATCGCGTACAAAATGTATAAATGCGCAGTGCATTGGTCGGGCTATCATTTGTTGTCAAGTGATTCATGTGAAAAGGTTTCTGACGTAATTATGGCCGCACAACGGGAATTAACAGATTTTGAACGCGGAATGGTACCTGGAGTTAGACCCATGGGACATTCCATTTTGGAAATGGTTAGGGAATTCAACATTCCGAGATCCACAGTGTCAAGAGTGTGCCGAGAATACCTAATTTCAGGCATAACATCCCATCATGGACAACGCAGTGGCCGACCGCCTGCACTTCATGACCGAGACCAACGACGTGTGCGCAGAATGATCAGTGCTAACAGACAAGCAACACTGCGTGAAATAACCTCAGGAATCAATGCGGGACGTACGACGGACGTATCCGTTAGGACAGTGCGGCGAACTTAGGCTGTACTGGGTTATGCCAGCAGATACGACAGGTTCACTTACTCCGCCTAAAGTATCTCAGCAGATAATTTTATACCTATCAATTGTTAACTTGGGTCTCCTTATAAAAATTACAAGTTAAACATAATGTTGTAATTAATCACAAGTTACATTATTCATAGAATCACTTTCATTTCTGACCTCTCACAATAAGTGAACCAACATTTTCAAGTTGCAAACAAACGTGACACTATTCACATTTTNGACACTTTTCGCACTCGAGGAACTCTCGCTATGTAACTCTGATATATTAACTTTTATAAAGTTTTCTCAATTGCCTAAGGGTAAGTAGGCTTCGAATTTAAATTACGATGACCCGAAGTTACCTTTCATCATTCAATTTACTATTCAGAATTACAATCCTTTATTAATTATTAACCTCATTACAAGACTTTTCTTCTGAAGGTTCATACACCTTCAATATTAGCATTTCAAATTCTATAGAAAAGTCCTTTACAGTCATTGTGAACCACGGCAAGTAGCTAACTATTACATTTTACGGGCTTCTTTTCACTTATTTTTCAGCTTGTTATTTTATAAGGTGACTTTCTCGAGGGGAAAAATTGCTAGAAGTGTTCACTTTAGCAGTTAGAATAGTAAACTGTGTAACTTTTTACAACTTTCATCTTAGAGGCAAAAGATTGATTCCACTGTCATTATGCAAGCAACATGATCCCGTTCACGCCTGTACGTCTGGGAGGCCTCGGCCTCAGCTAGCTCTGCGACTTTGTGACCCCTTCACTTATCTATCGGCAAACGTTCTGGCTCCTCTTGCTATTATAACTGTTTGTTAATTAAATTCTCCACAAGTATATTGCACGATTAAACACGTTACATNCTGGCTCCTCTTGCTATTATAACTGTTTGTTAATTAAATTCTCCACAAGTATATTGCACGATTAAACACGTTACATCTCTACTCTGCTATCTGTAAATCTTACTTCATTTTGCTTTGAGACTAGAGCAAATTATAACTGTTTTTAACATTTTTTTTTCCTTTTAAATATAAATTTTCTTTTATTGCTTGCCATGAATTTATTCAGAAATAGTCATGCTACGAATAATATAACCCATCATAAATTTTTTTTAAAAACTTATCTCCGCAGTCATTATACCTGTACACCAGTGTTAAAATTTTAAAAATTCTTTCAAAATATCCTTTCTCAATCTACAAAGTTAATAAGTAACCTTTGGCATTTGTCCTAATTTAGCTGTTAAACATTTAACCTAATATCCTTATCAATTCTAATATCACAACATTATTAGCCTTCTAACCTAAGGAAAGAAATGCCTATGAGATCACTTTCCCGTCTGTGAGGCTAGGTGAGTGTATGTGTGGCTTAGTGGGTGCCTGTGCGTTTTTGTGTACCCCTCTTTCAATTATAGAACGCGTTAACCAAATTTCGCCAAACTTGGTACACATTTAACACGTAGTACGGACACCTGACTTTAATAGTTTTTGACCACGTCCGGCACTTACTTTTATAATGGCGGACATTTTAGATTTTGGGTGATATGTCATCTCGGGACACATTCCACCGATTTACACCAAATTGTGTATGCCGACAGAGCATCGTGTTAGTATTCAATTTTGAAATGGATGATGATGTTGGCCGGCCTTTTGTAAAAAAGCATCAAATGAAGAAATAAAGATCCTTCATTATGTCTCGACAACTTTTGAACCAATTATCACCTACTTTGGCAGGCAAGTAAAACTATGATAGGGGAAGTACACTTAAGTGATTTATCATTATTGTGTACTAATTTTTAAATGGTGGCAATGCAAATATATTAGGTTTATTTGGTATATCTGTCATACCATTTAACCAATGTCAACCTAATTTTGCATACTAAATGTACATATTACCAGCATCACATACACCATCATATAATCAATATTGTCAGCAATTTTGGAAGATACAACCATACGAATAAATTAAATTCATCTGGGTGAAAAAAAAGATACCTACCAAATTTGACACAACAGGTAATACTGAAGCAAATTATTTTAAGTGATATACTTTTCTAATGTCAAACACTTATTTAAAAATGGCGGCCTTATATCTATTATAGTTTAGAATTCTATATCGTATAAACTAAGTATTCAATTCCAAAATAACTTTGTATGCCAGTAGTCGATATTATAAATATCAACTGTATCTACACAGAGCATTTTCGTCCGCCATTTATGATGTAAAATTGCATGCTTCAAGTAGTACATCAGACAATTATATTCATAATAGTGGACATATAGCTATTTTAGATGGAAATGCTATATCGTCAAAACCATATAATATTTTACAACTTTTCTTTATATGTTGTCAGGTAGATATTACAACTAACAACTGTGTATACACGGAGCATATTTTGTACCACATTTTGTTAGATAGTCCCATACGAATAAATATAGTTTTTGTCTTATCTCAGGAAACAATTACCGATTCCTATCAAATTTGGCAAACAGGAAGTACTGAGGCAGATAATATTAAGCGATATGTTTAAGGTATATAAGATATTTATTTTCAAAATGGCAATCATATAGCAAATTTTAGCTTAGAATGCTACAATGTTGAAACCATGTAATAAATTCCAACTTAACTTTGTATGCAGGAACTAGATATTACAACTATCAAATGTAAATAGAGAATCTATTGTCCTCCATTTTGTAAGATAGCACCATACATATAAATAAAATTTTTATGTTATATTGCTGGAAACAATTCACAAAATCCTACCAAATTTGGCAAACCGATAGTACTGCAGCAGATGGTGTAAACCGGAATTTTTAAGTAGGTCAGATACTTATTTTCAAAGTTGTGGATATGTAAATATTTTAACTCCGTATATTTTATTAAAGAAACAAATTACAACATAACTTTGTACACTGGATGAACCTATTAGAACCATCAAATTTGTCTATGCAGAGCCTAATTCCCTGCCATTTTTTAAGATAGCCTACCGAATAAATTAAAAATATTTTATCATGGGAAACAATTGAACCCTTCTTACAAAATTTGGCAATGATGGACTGTGGTACGCCTTTATATATATATATATATTNTGGGAAACAATTGAACCCTTCTTACAAAATTTGGCAATGATGGACTGTGGTACGCCTTTATATATATATATATATTTTTTTTTTAACTATGACACATATTTTCAAAATTACGGCTATAAATTAATTATTGTTTTNTATATATATATATATATTTTTTTTTTAACTATGACACATATTTTCAAAATTACGGCTATAAATTAATTATTGTTTTTTTGTGCTATGTATATGTATTCAAATAATCTATTATAACTTTACTTTGTATATTGGCTGCATACAATAATCGAATGTGCTACTGCATCAATTTTGTTCTCCATTTATGAATAGTGCCACATGAAAATTATTGAGGTTTTTGCCATATCCCGACGACCAATCAACCGATTTACACCAAATGTTACATACGAAAATTTCAACTAATTTGTTTCAAATTGTGAACACTATAAATGCTACAGAAGGCCATGTAAAATATCATGATTTTAGCAGGTCAGACAACGATGTTAAAATGGCGGCTTCATAAATAATTTAGATGAGTTTGCCACATATATTAAACGATTTTACCAAATTCAAACAAACATATTATTTAGACAGTATATATTAGAAGCATCGTATTTAAAGCCTGTTTTTTTTTAAATTTTGATCGACAGCATTAATGAAGGAAATACAGTTTTTTATGCATATTTCAAGGACCAAACAATATATTTCCACCAAATTCCTCACACATGTAGTGCTATGGTAGGCCACGCAAACTTGCAGGTTTTAAGAGGCTCAGACACTTTTTTTCGAAATGACGGCCCTGCTAATATTTTTATTTAGTAAACCATAATTTTCAACATTTGAATTATAAAATCCGAAGTTCGTGATCCGAAACCAACCTCCGTAATGCAGTGGATTACACGCTAGCTTATGTTTTCTGGCTTCAAGTCGCGGGAAATGCTCGTGTGTATTTGTAATTTTCTTCCTACTCTTGCATACGTTTCTGGGTACATTACTAATGTCATTGCTTTCAAAAAGAATTCAAGTCATACCTATAAACTCAGCTTTTATGAACTTATTAAAAAATTTATTGTACTCATAGTAAAGAAATTAGGCTTATTAATTATATAAATAATTTTTTTGGTTTTAATACTAACATACTCTTAACCTGAAATACCTAACATCTCAAATTCTCAATCGTACTGTTTCCTTTACAACATTTAATTCACTCCTTTACACAATCCTAAAATTTATAAATTTTTATCTTTCTAACTTACACTATCTCTAAAATAATAAAGCTATATCCTACACATATGAGCCCTTAACACAACAACCTTTTGATTTGTATTAAATCAATGCACACCATACAATATCTACCTCGCCCCAATAATTTCGCAAAGTTCTCAGTTTCGTCTTAATATCTCAATATAAATACATCTTATGTTAACCCACTTATTTCACATGAAAACACTTAAAACTTACTTTGCACATTTACCTAATTTCTCCTATGCATAAAATACTCTGGGACACACAATATTACATTATATCAGCATACAATATCATCTGGCGAAATTCCTGTTCCGGAGCTCGTGACGTCACACCACTACGTCACACCATAACACCCTACGAATAAAACCGCCACAAGACACGCAAACGGTCTCCATCCTGACGGAAACCTACCTGCCAAAATATTGCTGCCGCCGAACACGCATACGCCACCGAATGGCCTTTGTGTCGTGAGACTGGGAGCCTGGACTCACATAACTCACAGGATGAGTGTAAAATAACTGCACCTCGACACATACTCAAATAATTGGGTCTGCGGCGCCGTGTAGCTCTCTTTTGTTGGGCACCGGAACAGTATTAAGGCTGTTTATTTGGTGTTGCCTTTTTAAAAGTAAAATTACGTGTTATGTTCGGCATGGGAGAGAAGCTCCCATCAAGCTTCTCGGCTGGAGTAAATGTCAGTATCGTGATGTCTCTCTGGTAGGTTGTTCTGTTGTATGCAAGTGTGCTAGTTATTCTCGCATGTAGGGGCTGACCACGGGGTAAGTTTAATCGTCTGATCGTATTGTGATATTTGGACAAAACTTGATTTTTTTACTATATACGTTGAAGAATAAAATATTCTGCTGCGTTTAGCGCGCTCAGTCATTTTTAAGTTGTTATATTATATTAAATATATATATAAATAAATAAATTTGCATATTTCTAATATTTGGCTCTGAAGGCACTTTAAAATTATTATCATGAGGTTATTTGGGCACTTTAAGTGAAAATCCAAGTAGTATATGTACTCCAAGTTGATTTCTTTGATTAAATATCTTGGAAATTAAGTTTGAGTAATTATTTTCTTTATTTAATTTATTGCTTGAGATTACTTGTAAAGTAATGGGTGGATGTGGATGGGATTTTATACCTTAGCATTGAAGGTGTAAGACCTGTTGGAGATAGAGAAATAATTGTTAGTATAATAGAAGGGCACTTGGTACCAGAATCTATGTAGATGCAAGTCAAAGCAGGGCTTCCCCTGTTTGCACTTCTGTACTGTGTTAATTCTTCTTCCCGACCTGAAACAGACCATCAAGTCGGTGCATCATTGTGGGTAAATATTATTAATAATAGTATTTTTTTGAAATTTTGTATTTTCTGACTTTTTTACTATTTTTAAATAATTTTTTTATAATGTATTCTTTCTTCTTTATTATTTTTATTATAGTTTTTTACTATCACTCTTTCTTGTCCGGTACTTACAGTATGTAATCTATTTTCTAGTTGTTATAGACAATGATAAGTATTATTATTTTTATTATTATTACTTGCCCCTCAATCATTCTTCCCTGGACCAGTGCATGTGCTCCTAGGCCTGGTTCCCGAGTGGAGCTGGAGTGGGTCTCCTTGTCCGAGAACCCATACATTTGACCCCTGAAGGAGTGCGCTTCAACCTTCATGTCTTGTTTCTGAGTGTGCTTTAACAGTGTAATGTATTGCGGTGTGTGTGTTGTGAGTCGTGCATAGCTTGGGCGCAGTCGGCATGCGCACTCTACTGCTGCATGCTCTTCTGCGAGGCCAGCCACTCAGCGCGTACGCGAGACTGCCGATCCTGGTCGATGCGGTAGCTCTAACAAGAACTAGCCGCACAAGTTTGCCTTTCGTTTGCACGAGTAGCTCTAATAAGAACTGCTCGGCCGTACCGCTGCCTTGAAGAGCTCGAAGTCGTTGCAGGGGAGCGCTGCAGCTCCTTTTTTCCTCGCTGGCTGCTCCTGAATGCCGGATTTTTTTTCTGGCGAGTCCCCAAATCCTGTTACACCAGCATGAGCTCCTTCACAGTCCTGTGAGCCCTCCGGAATGCTTGTTAGTAGCTAAGACTGCTGGAGAATGGGATGCGTCTCAGGGCAACCCTTTACGCCTTAGGTAGGGTTGTTTGGTGCCATGGCCGCAATTGTAGCCATGGACACACCCGGAAAGAGGAAGGGTATCGATGGTAGTGCAAAGCAAACCAGCGTAAAGCGGAGAGGGCACTGGGAAAATCTGTGCGACAGTCTAGGGGATAAATGTATGTTTCTTTGGCTGTATTAGGGCTGGAGAAAGTAGGGTATGTTGTTAGTTAGCTGAGATAGACTTGTGAGGGTTTGGTGCAGGGTGATATAGAATGAGTGCGCAGCTGGTGTATAACTAGGGTCATGCTATGCAGCCCTGGTGGTGGGGGACAGAACTGAGCCACCCATCCGACACATGCCAGTCATCTCTCTGTAACACAGAAAAAAGTGTTAGTGTTTTACAGGATAATAAGAGAAGGGAGAAATTATAACTAGGGGTAATTATTCAATTACCTTGCTTACGGCCTCCCTGGCAGCTCAGTGTAGTAATGTGTGTGTTTAAGTGTGAATGTAAGTATAGGTGTGCCTCCACACAACCCCCACCAGCTGCTGCAGAGTGCTTCACGACATCTGAAACTTTGGAATCGGCAGTGGCGAAGCACCATACATACAGACAGCTGTTGGATGACAGAGGCATCTAGGCGGAAGTGTGTGTACAGCAGTGGGTATGCAATGCAAATCACAGGGCCATTACTGAGCCAGAGGTTTGCAGTGCATGCTTTGCCTTGTTCTGCAATCACACAATGCTTCGAAAATTTTTTTGTTACATGAGTGTAGTAGTTGTTTTGATAAGTTGCTGCTGTGATTGTTACGTATTGCGTACTCTTAATGGTAAAACCATAGAAAACCCGCGAGTGCAGTATCGAGTATCCACTCAAATTATTTACTTTACAAGTCAGTGTACTATTGCGTATCCGGTCGAATTCCGTTTACCAGATTCATGTTCAAGTCAATTGTTCCGTTTAGCATATCCAAGTGTGGTTTTACCTAAAACCTAAATGTTTCCAATTAGGAAAACGTACAATGGTGTGTGAAGGGTGTAAAANAGATCCATGTTCAAGTCAATTGTTCCGTTTAGCGTATCCAAGTGTGGTTTTACCTAAAACCTAAATGTTTCCAATTAGGAAAACGTACAATGGTGTGTGAAGGGTGTAAAATCACTATGTTGAACGCTCGGAAATTGATTTATTTCTCACCGGACGTAAACACATTCCTCATCGAGCATGACATCCTTAAACCGTCAATAAGGTGTAGACGATGCAGAAAAGGCGAAGCCAAGCTCGTGGCCAATCGAGATTTCTTTTACTGGTGTCGACAGCGCATGGAGAATGGCACAAAATGCAATTTTAAAGTGTCGGCAAGACAGGGCAGTTTCGTGGGAGATTCAAATTTGTCGCCGGGCAAGATCATCGAGTTGTGTTTATTGTGGTGCCTGATCAAGTATCCCCGACAGCAGACTATAGTAAACGAACTTAAGTGCTCGGGCAAGACAGTCGTCGCCTGGTCGAATTTCTGCCGCCAAGTGTGCATAGACTGGGTGTTAACTTACAGGAAAAGAATCGGCGGGCCTGGCAAAATAGTCGAGATAGACGAATCAAAGTTGGGTAAGCGTAAAAACCGCAAGGGACGAAAAGTTCACGGCCAGTGGGTTTTCGGCGGTGTGGAGAGAGGCGATCCTACTAATTTCTTCCTGGCACCGGTGGAAAAGAGGAACGCTGTGACTTTAGTAAAGTGTATTCGTGAATGGATTGTACCGGGCACGACGATAATTCCAGACTGTTGGCTAGGTTACATTAATTTGGACATGCACGGCTATCGTCACCTGCAAGTAAATCACCGGAAGGAATTTGTGTGCAGTGAAAAGAGTGGAATAGTTAACACCCGAAACAAACTAAAGCTGAGGCAAGGCGAATCTTTAAGAGTGCACACACAAAACATCGAACGGAGTTGGTGTTCGGTGAGGTATAGCATTCCGTGTTTTGGCAGACGGGAAAAGTCGTGGACCGGCTACTTGGCAGAATACATTTGGAAAAAGAACCACCAATACAAGCAACGACTGCACTCGTTTCTAATCCATGCAGCTATAATTCACGAGGAGACTCGTCACGAAGGATACAATGGTGATGAAGGCAGTTCTCTCAAAAGATAAAACTAATGCTTTGCATTTGTAGAAAAACTAAATAAATGGATTAACGAAAAGTACTTATATTTTTTTTCATTTTCAGATATGGGCAATAATGGCTAGTGAAAGAAAAAAAAGCACCTGAGTAGCTGTATGTGTCAATTTAAAGTGAGAATACGCAATAGGAAATTTTTAGCAAGTCACTTCTCTCCATAATGGGTTAGGCCCCTAGAAGCTAATGGCCAAAAAATTACCAACTTCCAGTAAACATTTTTAAAGTGTTTGATGAATAGCTTGATGTTTGGAAGTAAGAAGGAGGTCCAAATCGTTACTCCCATGCCAATATATATCGCCTTCATAACAACACGAACGAACCATCTCACAACTCGTGATTACTAATGGATTAAAGTTTCAAATGAAATAGTTGGTTTAGTTTTCATGTTTTAAAGTGTTTGAATGGCTTGCTGTGTGCGTGTGTGTTCGTGTCAATTTAAAGTGAAAATGGCAGTAGTTGGTTTTCATGTTTAAAATGTTAAAGTGTTTGAATGGATTGCTGTGTGCGTGTGTGTTCGTGTCAATTTAAAGTGAGAATGGCAGTAATTGGTTTTCATGTTTAAAATTATAAAGTGTTTGAATGGCTTGCTGTTTGGTAGTAAGAAGGAGGTCCAAATCGTTACCCCCCTGCCAATATATATCGCCTCCATAACAACACGAAAGAACCATCTCACAAATCGTGATTACTAATGGCTTAATGTTTAAAATGAATTCATTGGTTTATCTAAACATATGTTCATTTTAATAATGTTCTGCTCCATATCGGCGATCAATTTAAAGTGAGAATACACAATAGGACATTTTTTAACAAGTCACTTCTCCGCAATGGGATTGGCCCCGAGAAGCTAATGGCTAAAAAATTACCAACTTCTAGTAAACATTTTTTTATGTGTTTCAATAGCTTGCTGTTTGCATCAGTTTACAGTTAGGTGACTTATTTAAAATTAAAGTGTGAATTACTCGCTGTTTGCGATGACTTGATATTTGCATCATTTCAAAGTGTTTGAATGGCTGGCTGTGTGTGTGTGTTTGTGTTTGTATATGTGTGTGGGTGTGTGTCAATTTAAAGTGAGAATGGCAGTAGTCGTGATAACTAATCGTTTAGAGTTTAAAATGAATTAATAGTTTATAGTTTAAAATAAATTAGTTGGTTTAGGATCGAATACGTAATAGGAAATTTTTAACAAGTCACTTTTCGAAGTGGGACAGGCCCCGAGGAACTATTGGGAAAAAATAATAACATTAAAATGAATTAGTTGGTGTGGTTTTAATGTTTTAAATTGTTTGAATAGCTTTCTGTTTGGTATATATTCAACTTGTTGTACCTAACTAGATCTCTCACAACTGGTTTGGTTTAGAGAATTAACATCAGAACAAACAGTAGTTGGTTTTAACAGTAATAAATGAAAGTGCAAAAGGTAACTTAGCATTTGTACAAAAAAAACAGTTAAACGAAAAATATATATATTTTTTCATTTTTAGTTACATAGGTCAAATTCTTCGCCTCGCTATCTCGGTGTATCCAGTTGCCGAAATTATTTTTTCTTTCTGAAAACAGATGTTTTTTTTCCCGCCTGGGTAATGTGACACGATCGGCCGCTACAAATACTCACTTTGGCTTTCTGATGATAAGCTCGTTTGAGCTCATAATTTTTGACATTGGGTCGTATGTCACATACGACCCATTGTCCCAATTCTCTTCCAAACAGGAGAATACAGGATGTTGGAAGGGGGAGGGGGAGATGAGGGCGAAGAAGATTCTACAGCTGCGGGTAGTGGAGATTTTGTAGTTTTGGTTTCCATCTCCACNGTGTCAATTTAAAGTGAAAATGGCAGTAGTTGGTTTTCATGTTTAAAATGTTAAAGTGTTTGAATGGCTTGCTGTGTGCGTGTGTGTTCGTGTCAATTTAAAGTGAGAATGGCAGTAATTGGTTTTNTTAAAGTGTTTGAATGGCTTGCTGTGTGCGTGTGTGTTCGTGTCAATTTAAAGTGAGAATGGCAGTAATTGGTTTTCATGTTTAAAATTATAAAGTGTTTGAATGGCTTGCTGTTTGGTAGTAAGAAGGAGGTCCAAATCGTTACCCCCCTGCCAATATATATCTCCTCCATAACAACACGAAAGAACCATCTCACAAATCGTGATTACTAATGGCTTAATGTTTAAAATGAATTAATTGGNCCTCCATAACAACACGAAAGAACCATCTCACAAATCGTGATTACTAATGGCTTAATGTTTAAAATGAATTCATTGGTTTATCTAAACATATGTTCATTTTAATAATGTTCTGCTCCATATCTGCGATCAATTTAAAGTGAGAATACACAATAGGACATTTTTTAACAAGTCACTTCTCCGCAATGGGATTGGCCCCGAGAAGCTAATGGCTAAAAAATTACCAACTTCTAGTAAACATTTTTTTATGTGTTTCAATAGCTTGCTGTTTGCATCAGTTTACAGTTAGGTGACTTATTTAAAATTAAAGTGTGAATTACTCGCTGTTTGCGATGACTTGATATTTGCATCATTTCAAAGTGTTTGAATGGCTGGCTGTGTGTGTGTGTTTGTGTTTGTATATGTGTGTGGGTGTGTGTCAATTTAAAGTGAGAATGGCAGTAGTCGTGATAACTAATCGTTTAGAGTTTAAAATGAATTAATAGTTTATAGTTTAAAATAAATTAGTTGGTTTAGGATCGAATACGTAATAGGAAATTTTTAACAAGTCACTTTTCGAAGTGGGACAGGCCCCGAGGAACTATTGGGAAAAAATAATAACATTAAAATGAATTAGTTGGTGTGGTTTGNTTTCGAAGTGGGACAGGCCCCGAGGAACTATTGGGAAAAAATAATAACATTAAAATGAATTAGTTGGTGTGGTTTGAATGTTTTAAATTGTTTGAATAGCTTTCTGTTTGGTATATATTCAACTTGTTGTACCTAACTAGATCTCTCACAACTGGTTTGGTTTAGAGAATTAACATCAGAACAAACAGTAGTTGGTTTTAACAGTAATAAATTAAAGTGCAAAAGGTAACTTAGCATTTGTACAAAAAAAAACAGTTAAACGAAAAATATATATATTTTTTCATTTTTAGTTACATAGGTCAAATTCTTCGCCTCGCTATCTCGGTGTATCCAGTTGCCGAAATTATTTTTTCTTTCTGAAAACAAAAAAAAATTCAATTTTATGTATAGATGTTTTTTTTCCCGCCTGGGTAATGTGACACGATCGGCCGCTACAAACACTCACTTTGGCTTTCTGATGATAAGCTCGTTTGAGCTCATAATTTTTGACATTGGGTCGTATGTCACATACGACCCATTGTCCCAATTCTCTTCCAAACAGGAGAATACAGGATGAGGGAAGGGTGNACATACGACCCATTGTCCCAATTCTCTTCCAAACAGGAGAATACAGGATGTTGGAAGGGGGAGGGGGAGATGAGGGCGAAGAAGATTCTACAGCTGCGGGTAGTGGAGATTTTGTAGTTTTGGTTTCCATCTCCACAGCTGCCCTACATTTATACAGATGCCTCTCCATTCGCGATTGCAAAATCTTATGCGATCGCTTAAGAGGACACTGTACAAAGGGGTCTTCTGGGTCCGCGTACATATTTGACCTGAAATGGAAAACCATCGTGAACCACTATACTAGTCGATTGTAGCTATAAAAATAGCCTCGCTTAAAATAAGGAAAAAGTGTATACGTTACCTATGTTGGTAAGAGTACCTTTTGTTGATCGACTGATGATCCATTGATAGTTTTTCTGCGGCCAGCTTCCAATATATATACCCCTAGACATGGCAAACAAAGCTATTGCTTTCTACTTTTTGTAATCCATTTGGTAAATAAAAAAAGTATGGGTTAAGCTTATGGAGGCCTTGGAAGAGCCTTACACAACACTCACGAGTGCAGCAGAGACATGGTATATTATTTTTAAGTTATGAAGCCTGTGTCGTGTACTGTTGACTTCATCGACATATTTAAATCGCGACTACAAAGGCGTGGATTGCATAACATTTATCAAAAACTAACAAAACGAAAGATCCTTGCACAACACCGATGAGTATGATCATCAGTATAAAGTTGGGTGACTTGTGTGTAATGTCAGTTAAAAGAGTGAATGTCTGTTTATTTAATTGCGCAATACATTGGTAGCACAAGTGAGGTCAAATTCTTCGCCTCACCGATATAAATTCAATTTTGTGTACTTGACTAGAAATCTCACAAGTAGTTTGGTTTAAAATCAAAATGGCTCATTTAAAATTAAAGTGGTAATGTGTGTAACTGTTTATGGTATCAGTTTAAAGTTGGGTGATTTGTTCCATTTTAAAGTGCGATTGACTTGCGGTGTGTAATGTCAGTTTAAAGAGTGAATGTCTGTTTATTTAATTGCGCAATACATTGGTAGCACAAGGGTGGCCCAATCCATACCCCACCTGGTCAATATATATTAAATTTTGTGTACTTGACTAGAACTCTCACAAGTGGTTTAGTTTAAAATCACAATAGCTCAATTAAAATTAAAGTGTGATTGACTTGCGGTGTGCGCTGTCCATTTAAAAATGATAATGAGTAGTTATTTGCATCAGTTTAAAGTTGAAATGAGCAGTTGTTTTAATCTGTAAAACAAGGAAGGCTGAGTGCAAACTTGCAATTGCAATACCGAGTAACTTCCTGTTGGCACCACCAACTTTCGTCATCCTCGAGTAGAGAGGCATGACGACAACTTTCAAATAAAACGAACAAAACTAAACCACCTCGCGAATGCACAGAGGGGTGAGTTACACAGCAGTATTTCCAGCCTTCCTCGTGACACACTAACATTTGTGGACACCTTAGAGTTGCACAATGTTCATTAAAAAGGAACAAAACGAACGAGACTCAAGCATATGCATTTTAATAAGCCTGTGATTTCCTGTTGACATCACCAACCTGATTAAATCTCGAGTGCAGAAGCTAGAAGGCCTTGGAGGGGGGGGGGGCTATAAAATCTACACAACTTTCAAATAAAACGAACAAAACTATACAGCCTAAACAGAGGTGAGTCACACAGCAGTATTTCCAGCCTTCCTCGTGACACAATAACATTTGTGGACACCTTGAAATTGCATAACTTTCAAATAAAAAGAACAAAACGAAATATCCCTGCACAAACTCATGATTCTGAGGCATTGATACATGAAATGCATAAATTATAATCCCTCACTGTAAGCCAGTGAAGACTTCAGAGTTTCCATGGCTTGATTTTTTTTTTGAACTCATTATTATTTACACAACTCACTCCACTAGCTGTTTTTAAGTTTTAAATGTAAATAAATCGTTGTTAGATACGCAATACGACATAATTACCGAAATTTTAAGCAAATCACTTCCCGCAATGGGATCGCCCCCGAGAAACTAGCGGGCAACAAATTACCAATTTCCAGTACACATTTTTAAAGTGTTTAAAGTAGGCTTGCTGTTTGCCTCAGTTTATGACCTTTGATCTTGTGTTTCGTAGTAAGAGGGAGGTCCACATCGGTCCTCCCTTGCCAATATATATCGTCTCCATAACAACACGAAAGAGCCATCTATCTCACAACTCTTAATAACTTTTTTCGTACCCGACTAGGAATCTCACAACTGGTTTCGTTTAGAGAATTATCATCAGAATAAACAAAGCGTTAAAATTACAATGGCACATTTAAATTTAAAATGTGATTGACTAGCGGCGTGCAATGTCTGTTTAAAATGACAATGAGTAGCTGTTTGGGTCAATTTAAAATTAAAATAGCAGTAGATGGTTTTTATGTTTTTCCAAAAAAAGGAAGGGCGTTAAGCTTATGGAAACCTTGGAGATACTCTAAATTCTACAACTTTCATAAAAACTAACAAAATGAAACATCCCTGCACAAACTCGTGATTCCGAGGAATTGATACATGAAATGCATTAATTATAATCCCTCACTGTAAGCCAGTGAAGCTTTTAGAGTTTCCACGCCTTGTTTTTTTTTTTTGAACTCAATATTATTTACACAATTCATTTCACTAGCTGGTTATTGGTTTTGGATTTAAAATGTAAAGGAATCGTTGTTGGGGACACAATAGGAAAATTTTAGCAACAAGTCACTTCCACATGGGGATATGCCGANCAATATTATTTACACAATTCATTTCACTAGCTGGTTATTGGTTTTGGATTTAAAATGTAAAGGAATCGTTGTTGGGTACACAATAGGAAAATTTTAGCAACAAGTCACTTCCACATGGGGATATGCCGAGGGAAACAATTGGCAAAGTGACCAATTGTTCCGTTTTCAGTTTGGATACGCCACAGGAAACAATTAGGTATTTTTCTAAATGTTTTTAAAAGATAAATGAATACGTGAATCGAAACAAATGAGGCTTGGTGGTAATTTCCACCTGTCGGTTTGGATATGCAAACCCACCACTTTTCAATTCAGGTCGTTTTTCATGTGGATATGCACAAAGAAACTTTTGGTAAAAACCAGGTAATTACAGGCAGGCTGGATACGCAGGGAGAAATTTTGCATTAGTTTTTGCCTTCTCAGGACTTACATTGGATACGAAATCGATGACTTTTTGGGTGGTTTTTATTTATCATTGGATACATAATATAGTGTTTTTTTGGTGATTTGTATACGCAATACGAAATAATCACCGGTGCTGCAATACGGGTTTCGGGATATAAATTACAAACATGTGCATGGCTGAGGGCTTGCATTCAAAAATGTATCAATTTAAGGCGGTCTGTGAGCCAATATGCTCTTTGGCCGCTTGTCTTTCTGAGTATTGTCGGTGTCAAAGGCACAGAGATTAGATATTTTGGGGTTGGCGTTAGTCGCACAGTCATTGTAGAATTTTTCCGCCATTTTGACCAAGTGCATATTTAATCATTCAATTTTTAGTTCGTTATTCAGATATTTAATCGGACAATATCTAGGCGCATCTGCTACAATTTGTAGGCATTTATTTTGTACAATCTGCAGTTTCTTAATATGTTATTTAGCTGCATGTGCCCATGAGGACGCAGCATAGGCGATGCCAGGCCATATAAGAATTGTGTAAAGCAATACTACTGTATTTCGCATTAAAACACTTCTTCTAGTAAGTATAGAATAGAGGTTAGAGAGCCTGGCATTTGCACTTACGCATTTAGCGTCTATATGTGCCTTCCATGTGAATTTTTGGTCCATGTGCTAACCTAGATATTTTACAACATCTTTGTAGGGTATAGGTTCATCAAAAATGTTATTTGCGGGCGTTCGGCAACTTGAGGTAGTGCTCTGCGTATGAAAACTATCACCTCTATTTTCCCGACATTAATTTTAATCCACCATTTTGTGTTGCACTCTTGAAAGGATGTCAGAACAGTTTGCAGTCTTCGTGTTGCTAAGCCAAGGTCATAATAATGACTATATACGATAGTGTCGTCGGCATAGCAACAGAATTGCACCAGTCGGTGGTCATTTTTCGGTTAGTCAAGTATATAAATATTAAACAATATGGGTCCAAGAATGCCTCTTTGAGGCAACAAATAGTTCTGCTGTCTGATTTCGCCCCTTCGCATTGAACAGGATAAGTTCTGCAGTTTAAGTAGCTGGCTAGTAATTTATAGTAGCAAGTGGAGAATTTTTATTAATATTATTTATAAAGTAATCCAGCATGAAATACACGATTACAGGCCTTTTCAGTGTCTAAAAAGAGCGTGACCACATAGTCGTTCTAGTTGAATACATGAATTATATATTATGTTATTCGAACAAGATCATGTATTGTCAAGTTCTTTTTAAAGAAGCCGAAATGCTCTTCTTCTGGAAGTAAATTCAGGGTGGTTGGGTGGGGTTTAATACTTCTTAGGATTATGTAATCTACCACCTTAGAAAGAACACTTAATTTGCTAACTGGCCTGTAATTTTGGGGTAGTTTCTTATCTTTCCCCGCCTTGTGGAATACAATTCCGTTTCATCTTCAGTCAGAATCCTTTGTTTTATACTTAATTCGCGGTAAATTTGCGTCATGAAATTCCTATCACAGGGGTCCTGATTTGGATTGAATGCATTTTAGAGCACATTGGTAAATGCCTGTCGCTTTGCTTCAGGAGTGAATAAGATACCTTTTTAGTTTGTAAGGGCGGGACTTTACCTGCCTTATTTTAGGGGCGTTTTGTTAATCCCCATAAGTTATTTGGGCGTGGTGTTAGTTAAGCATCTTTAGCGTCCCATACACTGGCCCGCCAGAGTGACAACCTGTATTTCGTTAATTCGTGCCTTCTGGATTAATGGTGCTTTAGGCTGTATAGTGCTTGTAAGGACGTTTATAGTTTCGTTAAAATTCTGATTTGTTTGCAGAGAATCGTTATTAATTTGTGGAAAGTATTCGATAATATAATCTGCGCAGCCCCGAAAATCTGCTATAGAAAGGTCTTTAATTTTTCTCGAGTCATTTGCGTGTGTGAAAATATTATAGAAATCAATGTGGACTGGTTAATGATCGCAAGACAGATCATGTTCAACTCGCAGGTAAACCCAGCTGTAAACTATTTAGCTTATACAATATAAACTATATCAAAATGTTGATTTAAATTAGGTGGGTTAAAAGTAGGCTCGATTAGGGCCATAACTTGATCGTTTATAGTCGTTTACGCCTTTGCAAGAGTGTCCCATTGGCTCTTCTATTTCAAGAATTCCAATTTGGATGTTTAGCCTTTATGTCGCCTAGTGCTAGGAAGATTTGGCGTGTATTATTGTAAAGTACATCTAGGTCAGCGTGTTAGCGAGCGGCCAGAGAGGGTATAAATTGGTAGAAACCTAGTGTGTTGCTGGCCTAATTTTAGTTCAGTGCCTACAGCTTTCAGGACTAAAAAATTTGGAAGCATAATTTTGTGATGAGTGACAGAGTTGTGGACGAAAATTGCCACTCCTCCGCCCCTTCCTCACTCTTGAGGCCTGTACTTTCTATATATGGCATATCCCGGGACAGAAAAGCGTGAATTGTCTGTAAAATACGTCTCGTTGATTGCTGCGATTTTAATTTTATGATGAGACTAATAGTTTATAAATTCGTCCTTTTTTGAGCTTAGGTTTCGTGCATCCCAGGAAAGAATTGAGTGTTTGTGTGTTTTGGGAGTGGTAATGGTAGCTGAATTTTTTTGGTTTGTCAGCATGGTCAAAGTTTTTGTCCAGCTGAATGGAGGAACCGATGGTCACGGTAATTTTATCTTGTATCGACATGTACGGCTATATCCATATCGCGATCATTGCGCACAGGGACAGTAGCACTTGTGCAAGGTCAGGGTATTTTTAAAGTACCCATCAATTTTAAATGCTGTGCTTATGGCAGCCATGATTGTGTGGGAATCAATGACTGGCATTGTGTATGCCGCGGAGTCGGCCACAGGACTGGTATGGTAACTGGCGCTACACACACTTGAGGCAGAAAATTTCAGCTGTGAATGTCGTGGGCAGATCGTTGATTCCTTCCACGCAACAACTCCAAGACTATCGCAAATACTAATGAAGCACTAAAAAATTAAAATTATTTATGTTGTAAGGAGTTCCATACGCATGCCATATCGAAGTAAAAAGTGCTCTGGACAGTTTACTCGCCCCAAGAGTTTAGAAAGGTTATCTGAAACAGTGCGAATGAGGTGCACAATCCTATAATGCAGGCCTAGCAGTTCATCCTTCCAATTTGTAGTACACAGCAATGCCTTGTCCCAATGCTACTTCTACTCGCGAATCAGAAGCTACACCTAGCAATTCACCTGACCATGTATCGCAACCAAAGAAAATAAGCTGAATATAAATGGATTTTTCCTGGAGGAATCAGCATTCAGGTGTCTTTTGAAAACGCACGTTGCTCAAAATCAGATTAATTCGAGGAAAGATGTTTGTTCACTTCAGAACTGAATGAAACAAAATTTAATAAATCAACTAACAGAGGAGGTGGGGAAATACTGAGCCGTGAAATAAAGTATATGGTTGGAATTTAGCTATAGTAAACCAGATTTATACAAAAAGAAAGCAATCAAAACTCGAACTTACCTGAGTGTAATGCGGATGACGTCGAAGCTGGTGTTGAAAAAAACATAAAGAAGGTATGCCGCGATGAGGAAGAAATTATATTGAAGGTTTCTGGCTGCACACTCGATTTGATGGATCATCTGCAGCTGATAACAAATGGGATCGGTCCACCATCATCGATGTCGATTACATGCATTGCTCTATCACAATTTACATTCTATTTTCACAAAGTGTATTTACGCAAAGAGCCCTAGACATTTGAGAACCCTACGGATCTATGAAAGTTATACCTTTAAGGCGCCCACAGTGCTGGGAAGAAGTGAATGTCTGGGTTTTGATGCAAGCTCCGTTGTCGGTGCAAATGACAACTGTAAAATCGTTTCGTACCTATACCTCTCCATATTGTCAAAGCCTACAAGATCGAATGATGCACTCGTCTACTCATCACCAGGTGCAACAGTGAATATGCCTTCGCCTCCCACGTTGCATCGCTATATTTCCATGACATCATGGCCAGATATATAGATAGATTGATTTATTTTATGGAGCTTAGTTTAATAAAGATCTTGGTGAGTGGCAGATCGTCGCAGCAGGTGACAGTACCTGACATGAATATTATGGACACGTCAGTCGTGGGTCCAGCAGAAGCACCATCAAGTTCTTCAGATAGGACACATGCAGCAACAGCACCACCATCGCCATCTTCAGGCATGATTTATACAGATCCATCGTCATCTTTGGTTGATATGTCTTCTAGTGGTCGACTGCAACTTCAGTCCAACTGACAGTACCATTTCTTACTGCAATACCTGTTTTTTAGGATGTACCATCCAGTTCTTTGACTGACCAGTCTCTGGCAGAGTTCGGGACGTCGCCTTTATCGCCACCACCAGAGAAAAAATATCTCTGCAGCTACTGTGACAAGGTATTTGTGCATCAACACACCGCATAGCACCATGCATTTCGTGGCTCTATGAACAATACCAAACACATTAAATATATCTGCTTATGGTGTGGGTCGCTTTTCTACCGCAACGCTACTTACTGTAAATATTTAAGGTCATGCATAGTTAAACTGAAGGCCTCATCTAATAATCGGTACTTGATCTGCCACAGACAGTTATTGCGGCCTCCATAGGCGGGGTGATGAACGGCGATTTCGATCATATGACTCCACTACAAAAATCTGCTGCGACCAGTATGAACGACGAACCTGTCACTTCATCACCAGGAGCATCATCTGTTTCCTCGAAGACATCTACATCCATGGTTCCGGCTCCTTCGGACGTGACGTCAGCCGAACCACCTGGGACCTCTAGTGTATAAACTACAGAACTTTCAGTGTCATATCAGTGTCACTTGTGCTGCAAGGACTTTGCCTTCTAGCGTACTGCATGTTGGCACGAAGTTCACGAATGCCCAAATAGTTGGTTTCGTATTTTACGATTTAGAACTGAAGGTGGAATTTACACGGATGCAGAGTTTACGCAGACGAACATAAATAATTTTTAGTAATATATATAGACAAATTGGAATGTTTTATTTTTTTTATTTTTAACCTAAAATTTTTTCTTCTTCTATTATAAACTGCATTTGATTAAAAAAAACTATGATGCAAATATTATTTTTAACTAAACTAATCACTATGTCTATAAATAGTTATAGGGCTTATTAATGCATGATTTCCTGCAGCTAGAAATGATGCTTTCAAACTGAATTTCACGAGCCTGGCCCTAAGAAATCGCAAATTATAGTCGCATATTCCTATACATTTTCGCTTGCTTATCACCTGATTTGCGAAAAACCAGGTACACTACAATTTAATATACAGACCCAATTGAAAAAAAATACGAGCTCCATGACACAACACTTACACTGAAGAGTCAAAAAAACTGGTTTAGGTGTGCGTATGCAAATAAAAGAGGCATGGAACCAATCACAGTAACGCGATGCGGTCGGCAGCTAGATCGGTTACTGCAGCTACAATTGCAGGTTATCAAGATTAAAGTGAGTTTGAACGTGGTGGTATAGTCGGCGCACGAGAAATGGGACATAGCATCTCCGAGGTAGCGATAACATTTGTATGTACGCGTACTACCATTTCACGAGTGTACTGTGAATATCGGGAATCTGGTAAAACATCACATCTTCGACATTGCTGCGGCCGGAAAAAGATCGTGAAAGAACGGGGTAAACGACGACTGACGAGAATCATTAAACCTGATAGACGTGCAACCCTTTCTCAAATTGGCGCACATAAAATTTTTGTGGACTGCCGTGCAGGATTCGTGGTGTGTATTGCCTCCTGCATACCTTCAGACATTAGTCGAATCCATGCCACGTCGTCTTGCGGCACTTNGGGTACACGGTATTAGGTAGGTGTAGCAGTTTTTTTGGATCCTCAGCGTACCTTTAAATGTTCATAAAATACAAACAATCGTACATTTACTATGGAATTTGTATTTGTAATGTCCTATTCGGATAGTTCTTGAGGTTATGGGGATTGACGGTATGCACTAAATCAATAATAAAATGGTGTTAAGTTAATGGAAAAAATTTATATAATATGCATAATACCCAAAAACCTAATTTAATATTGTTATGAGGAAAAGTGCCATGATCGATATGTATGACTGGGTGGCAGGGTGAGCGGGTTATGACATTAAATTATCCTCAATTTTTAGAATTTTGTTGGCAAGGGTTAGGTTGGTGAGTTTAGTTGAAGGTGAAGGAGGGGAGCAGGGATTGAGAAGGTGTGTTAGTTGTGAGGGGAGGGGGTGAGTGGTTGCGAGGGGGTAGAGGGCGATGAAGGTTGTGAGGGTTTGAGAATATTGGGATGGATGCTGAGGGGGCGAGGGGGTTGATTNATTGGGATGGTTGCTGAGGGGGCGAGGGGGTTGATTTTGGTCAGGGGTTCAGGGGGGAGTGATTTGTTGGGAGTTGGGTGTGTTGGTATTTGGTGAGGGGATGATTGGTGGTGTGTGCTAACTTTTACAATATTTTCGGTTACAATTTTTTGTGATGGAGGAGGGGTGATCAATACCTCTCCTTACGCACTTGGTACCGAAGTCGTAGGCCGAAATTATTTAGTTTTTATTTAAATCTTTTCTAGGCAACATTACTGGATTTAATTATTTTAAATAATTTAATTATGAAATGTGGCGACACTCTAAACCGACGTGGAAGGCCGATACTTTCTAATCTTTATTGAAATAACTTATTTTTAATTACACATTTTTATTAAAATCATTTTTGTTAAACTNGCCGATACTTTCTAATCTTTATTGAAATAACTTATTTTTAATTACACATTTTTATTAAAATCATTTTTGTTAAACTAATTTTTAGGATTGCGGGTCGTTGGAATGGCTGGCTGTGTGTTGGGAGCGGCGAGGGTGGAGATGAACAAGGACGCTAGCCGCGCCTGTGACATCATGGTAGACAACTCCAACCTCCAACTGCTGAAATCCTGTGCCCCAAATGCACCACACTGACACCTCTGATGTCTACCTAGTCCTTTTACTAGTACAACAGTTGGAGAAGACGGGATCCTGGAAACAGCACTTTCTCTTATGCTGCCAACCTGCGGCAGTGTTGCTCTGTAACCACTGTGGTTTAAGTGATTGTCCAGTTAAAGTGAAGATGCCAAGAAAAAATGGGAGAAANCAGTGTTGCTCTGTAACCACTGTGGTTTAAGTGATTGTCCAGTTAAAGTGAAGATGCCAAGAAAAAATGGGAGAAAAGGAAATGGAGGAGTGAACAAACAGGTTAAAAACAAAATGGCCACAAATCAGGGTAAGAGTTACTTGGCATATCTTGGTAAGGGGAAACCAAAATCTCCGGTGAAAACGGGACTTCACTGTAATTGCAAGAAAAATTATTTCGTGCAAATTAATGATAAAACTCATAATTCTGTATTTGAAGAGTTTAATATCATTGGTAATCATAACACACAGAATGATTACGTGTTTGGTGTATAGATGTCTAGAAAACTGCACGAAAAACAAAAAAGAGCGGAAATCCTTCCCAAAGAAACTTTACTACAATTTACCATATTCTGTTAATGGAGCGAAAGTAGGAGTTTGTATACATGCTTTCTTAAGTATCCATGAATTGCTAAAAATTGGAGGAAGTGTTGAAACATTATTATTTTCCAAAAAAAAGTAAGGGATCCTGTACTCCTTTGGATATAAGGGATAAACATGGTCATCGCAAAAATATAATGCTGTAAAGCTGATATAAATAATGTTTGTACCTTCATAGATAGGCTCCCGAAATACGACAGACATAAATCTCGTAACAAGAACCCTTACATGGAGTACACAGTTGAACGATGTTTCAAAGAATAATCCACATAATTTTCTGAGGTTGATTTCATTCTTGTAGGTTCTGATAAATTTAGGAGAATATTTAATGAAGAGTAAAATATCGGATTAAATAAAAAACAAAAACAGATAGATACATTTAAGGATTGCGACTCTATGCATATTTATCTTAGATACGCGGAAAATGACAGAGATGAAGCAAAAATAAGACAAATCAGTATAAAAATTCCGGAAACACCACTTTAGGGCTGCTGCTGGACTCAAGTTCATTCAAGATGCACAAAACCACAAAGGGGCCATACGGTTTACATTTAATTTATAGCAAGCTCTCCCGCTTCCAAAGCTATCCACTTGCCCTGCGTTTTACAAAGGAAAATGTTTCTCCTATAACTTTATCATTTACAACTGTTCATCCATCACAGGATATTTCTATTACTGGAAAGAAACTACGGCTAGTAGGGGAAGTAATACAATTGGAAGCTGAATTTTGAAACACTTAGATCAGCAGAACATACAGTATGATAAATTAATAGTAATATCCGACAACTGCTGTGGCCAAAACCATAACTGGACTTTTGTCGCACTTCGGCTGAAATTATTAGGTAGTGGAAGAGCGAAAAGTGTTCAATATGTCTTCCCCACTGTTGGGCATACCATGTTACAATCAGACAGAGACTTTGGTAGAGTGGAGACATGTAAGAGACTGCACACTTTGTTTACTCTCCAAGAGAAATGGGTTGATGAGGGNGGGATACTGAAGAATGCCCAAAAGTCTTCTCCCTTTCATGTGTAACGTATCCAGTAGAAGGATTTTCTTACCATTTCTTCTCTTAAGATATTTTTCAATCCACCGAAGAACATCATAGCTTCAGATATTAAACTTTATGTGAACTGTGACAATCCAGACAGCATAAATGTCTGCAATAAATACTTTGGTATAGGATAATACATTTCGATCAAGACAAAAATACGTCCTCTTCCCCAAGAAGATTTCCTACAACATTTCATACTCAGCTGCTATCTCTTTAAAAAAAAGCCTCGAAGAGATAACAATCATGTTGCATAACATCACTTAAGTATATCATAGCTACTATAGAAGTCTACTTTCTGCTCCCAATAATGCAGACCAGCTACTGCAGAAGTCCACTTCTTGCAGCCTACAATACATGCACTCGTGAAACAATGCACACAACTCTCAGAAATCTTATAACATTGTTCCTTTTTTTTTGTCACAATTTTTTTTTATATATTTGTATGTTATACATGGACTCGTACAATAATGCCCACAACCATGAAACTTTTATAACATTGTTACTTTTGTTCTTCTCACAAGTTTTTCTACATATCATTGTAAATAATACAGCATAAAAAATTGATTATATTCGAAGTGGTTAGCTTCCATTATCATTTAGTGTGTGTCAAAGTAAATACTGCGGGTAAATTATATGTAACTTTTACCTAGCTACCATTCCACTTATAGTCATGTAAAACATGGTATGTGGCACATAACGAGGTAAGTTGTGACCTATGTCTGCAAGTAAAACATGGTATGTGGCACATAACGAGGTAAGTTGTGACCTATGTCTGCAAGTAAAACATGGTATGTGGCACATAACGAGGTAAGTTGTGACCTATGTCTGCAAGTAAAACATGGTATGTGGCACATAACGAGGTAAGTTGTGACCTATGTCTGCAAGTAAAACATGGTATGTGGCACATAACGAGGTAAGTTGTGACCTATGTCTGCAAGTAAAACATGGTATGTGGCACATAACGAGGTAAGTTGTGACCTATGTCTGCAAGTAAAACATGGTATGTGGCACATAACGAGGTAAGTTGTGACCTATGTCTGCAAGTAAAACATGGTATGTGGCACATAACGAGGTAAGTTGTGACCTATGTCTGCAAGTAAAACATGGTATGTGGCACATAACGAAGTAAGTTGTGACCTATGTCTGCAAGTAAAACATGGTATCTACTGTAAGCCTCTTCTCATTTTCGCTTTATATTCAGGGAAAATTTTTACACTTATCATTGCATATTAATTCTTATCTAAAACATATATTGAAAATATGTTTCAATAAAACACTATCAGATTTATGAAAGTAATAAACAAACAGTTGTTCTAAAATTGCACATCGCATTTCCCGCAAATTTTCTTTTTATTAGTTACCATGTTTTACGACCGGACACTTCATGTCTCTCCTCAGCTGTTGACACTGGTTTGCGAGTTAACTCAGTCAACCTGTTGACCGTTTTGGCATCGTGAAAAGTTGTATCAGCGTTGGAATGTATTTTAACACATGCTGAAAAGCACGAGAAGCGAATTAAAAGACCCGAAAATTTGGTGCATATCTGAAGTGACTATAACGAAAATTGTGGTTTTTAGAGTGATATTGTTCAATATGACGTTGCTTGCGGCTAGTAGGGGAACAATGTATGAGACAGGACGAGAAGTAAATATTTGAAGCAATTAAACACCGTAAAAAGTAACAAGAGAGGCGAGACAGATGAACGAAAACGGAACATGGATACATGTGGGACGAGTATGTGTAATGCCTGCGAAGACGTCGACAAAGGCTTGGGAGACAGCCTGTTTAATTTTGGGGAGTCAAAAACTGCAAAAGAAATGGTGCAGAATTCAAATTTTTCTATATCACTGACGCAATCTCAGATGGTATAGTGGTTGCAGGTCATTGAGTGTCACGAGAACCGTTTAAACCAAGACACTGAGTCGGTTTTAGAAAGCATAGAGAATATTGCCGATGAGGTTAATTTGGGAGACAGCGAATAATTTATGTGTTTTAAAATGAGACTGAAAGGGCAGGCATTGGCAGTTTTGGGGGCACATCTGCTAATGAAACATTGCCGAAGGTGGCCAGTATTCAAAAATTGTCTCTATAAGAATTCCCACGTTCAAAAGAGACGATTAAGCAGTTCCGACAAGTGTTTCAAATGCTTGCAGAAAAATAACAAGAGCGTTAGGGAAGACACTGCTTGGTTACTGCTTGCGGGTCATGATACGGTGGCAAATGGTCTGGTTAAGGAAGCCTCTGTCCGTGCTAAGGTCTTGGAGCAAAATGTACAAGCAATATTTCTTAAGGGAATTAGAATATACAGAGATTTGTACTGTCATACTCGCCTACAAATTTTGAGCAGGCAATATTGCTCGCGCAGGATAATAGAAACAATGAGTTACTGGAGGGACAAGGAACTTTGCGCATCCTGTAGAAGGCAATGCAGAAGGCGACGCACTGTGTGCGGGTGCTACTGTACGTGCATAGATAGAAAGGAAGAAAATGGCGCACAGGGGATAAAACGCCCATTTCCTGTTTTTAAGATGGGTCCTAAAATCTAGTAGAGAAAAAGGTGTTATGCATGTAACCAACCCGAAGAATTTGCATGCCAATGCAGGTCGCGGAAATGTAGAAAATGCAATAAGGCAGGCCATAGCATAGAGTTTTGTAGGCGTAAGGCAAGATGTGAAAGGTTCGGAAGGACAGTACACCGCACGAATGCTTGTAAAGGCATGTAATTTTGTAATTACATGCAATTATGTAATGCTTGTAATTTTTGTAAGGCAGGTAGAAAAAATATATTCTAAGTAAACTGGTTTAAACGCAGAAGGCCTTAGGGATTCTCTATCCGCTGACAGGCTGTTAAGGTAGATAGATGGATGGGCTTAGCTAGGAAAGTTTCACAGGTACATGCCTTAGGAATGCACTCCAGATTATTGTTACAAATATCCATATATGGTTTTATGTGTAGGTTATTGGTAAACGTTGGCACGTCTCTTACTATATAAAAAAAGAGTTATTTTGAAAATGGCAATTGTTTTCAGGCGTTAAATGATGGTGTTGAGCTTCACATGTCGACAGGGAGTAGATTGGATTTGTTGGGGAAAACGCGAGTTAATTTTTATATTGGAGATGAAGATTTTCCGCATGAGTGTATTATTTGTTCAGATGGAATGCCATTTAATGCTGATGGTTTGCTCGGACTTGATTTCTAAAGTTACAGAGAATGTAAAATTTCTTTGGTGCACCAAATGTTAGAGTTGGGGAAGTTAGTAGTATGTTTGAAAGAGCATTGTGTTAAGGGGACCACGGGTGTTATTTTGAAAAAGGAGGACTGCGATAACTTTCAGGCAGAGGAAATTGATAAAAACTTTCTAAAGCAGAAGTCTGCGCCTAGCGCGGAGAACATACACAGTGAGAGGACATAGACAGTTGGGATGACAGGTGACCGAATAATTGGACTGCAGGCATGGCAAGATACAAGTGGCAGCAGTGAGATTAAAAACATGACGGCGTCGACTGCGTGGTATGACCTATATGGCGAGGGGATTAAAGAGTAAGTGGCGGCAGAACATGATGAACAAGTGACCAAGAGATTAGGCGTTGAAGCGAGGGGCGATGGCGGTGCGACTGCCGTGAATAGTGACGTAACGCAGCGCTCTGGCATGGAGGCCAATGTTGGAAACTACTGTTCAGAATGCGGGAAGGCAAATACTCTGCAGACCATTTCCAGGGATATTTGTAATAGCTCTTCCGAGGAAATTGTTTGTCTGCAGACCCACGTCGGGGTTAACAATGTTCCATGTTCTGGGACTCAGCCGAGTGGTAGTTCACCTTAGTTCAAGGATGGCGGGAACTGAGAACCGGGCGGATCCTAGTTCACATCCTGAACAATGCCTTCCTGATACAGTAGTGGCTAAGCTTAAACGGGTGGCAAAGATTACCCCGAATAGCGTTCTCTTGTGTTATGGATAACACGACACCTCAGCTTCGTCTGTGACTAAACTGAAGATGGAGGCCTCTCCTCAATCTTCGAGGTGTCGTGTTTTTTTTTCGTGATTATTTTATTCCTCCATATGGATTTTTTTTAGGTGGAGAGTTTATTTGCCCATCTGTCGACCGAACTTCGGAATGCATAGGTTCATGACGTAGCTCGCGACATGGGGGCAAATTCTACCTATCCGATACAACACAGGTGTAAGGTGCGGAGATGGAGTCGAAGGTCTCAGGGTTTTTTCCGTAGCGGAATTTTTTACTCATTTGACTATTTATCCTTGTTGTGTATAATAGTATATTATCGTGGATCCATCTTGTGGAAGCAGTGAATGCGGGATTTTTGAGTGTTTCTAGCATTTATAAATGGAGAAGATTATTTTACATTCAGGTGAAATGAGCACAAGGAGGGTCCTCGATTAAGTTTGAGGGTAGTAGCAAGTGAGGTCTCAAGGTGATTTTGCTGGTGGGAAATTTCTCCACCTCAACTGAGATCCTTCGGTTATTTCTATTGTGGAGATCTTGACTTATCGGGCATACGATGACCCATCGGGCATACGACTCTCGTCGCGCATAATGCCATAGTATCTGGGACCCATTATTGCATGAAATGGGCAAGTGGGAAATTTTTTCAGAGCAACTCAATGTCTTGTATTTAACAAGCTGCACAAATTATTTTTTCCCATGTTATAAACTGAATTGTGTAAAAAACCACAATGATGCAAATACTATTTTTAATACAGCTAATAACTATGTCGATGAACGTTCGTAGGGCTTATAGTACATGCTTACTTTCCTGGAGATATAAATGATGCTTTCAAACTGAATTTCACGAGCCTGGCCCTAAGAAATAGGAAATTATAATCGCATATGGCTATACATTTTCGCTTGCTTACAACCTGACTTGCAAAAATGTGGGCATACTATGACTTAAGATACAGACGCCAATGAAAAAAAAAACGAGCTCTATGACACATCGCTTACCATTTAAAGTACTTAAATTGCAAACTATCTTTAATTTACTATGAATTTTTTAAATATAATATCGTATTCGGAATAGTTATTGAGGTTATCATGACTTAGGGTATGCACTAAACCAATAATACAATGGTTATAAGATAATTAAAAAAAAAGGTGTGCATTATGCACAAGAGCAAAATTAAATATTGGTATGAGGAAATGTGTGATGATCGATTTTTATGATTGGGTAGCAGGGTGAGCAGTGTTATGACATTGCGTATTCCTCGATTTTAAGAATTTTTTTGGCCAAGGGGGTTAGGTTGGTGAGTTTTTGGGGAAGGGTTGTGAGGGGTACAGCGGTTGAGATCCGCTACTTAAGCCTTAAGCAAGGCGAGGGGGACGGGTTGAATGTTTGTGAGGGTTGGTGAGAGGGTTATGGTAGTGAGGATTTTTGTGAGAGGGGTGAGGGAATTTGAGGGTTGACATGGTTGGTGAGCATGATGAGGAGTGGTGAGTGTTGCTGATGGTAAGTCGATGGGTTCTGTGGGTCAGAAAGGTGGGGGTTGAGGGGGGTAAGTGAAATGGTATAGGGTTGGTGAGGATGGTGACGCTGGTGATGGTTGGTAATGGCAGATAGGGGGTGATGGTGTGTGAGTTGGTGATGGGATGAGTGGTGGTGAGGGGTTTGCTGTTGGTGTGTGCTAATTTTTACAGATTTTTTTGGTTATACATTTTTGAGAAGGAGGATGGTGTATCAATACCTCTCCCGATGTACTGGGTACCAAAGTGGCAGGCCAAAATTATTTGGTTTTTATTTGAATCCTTTCTAGGCAACATTGCTCGATGACATTTTGTTTTAATTAAAGAAATGTTGATCTGCAGCGACACTCTAAACAAATAAAAAATCCAAGGTGGCTGGCCAATGGATTTAAATTTTCTATTGAAATAATTTTTTTGTTGCCATATTTTGAATCAAATAAGTTTTCTTTCACTAATTTTTAGGGTTATGGGTCGCTGGAATGGCCGGCTGTGTGTTGGGATCGGCGAGACCTCTCATGTTTAATTACTAAATTTAAATAAAGAAGAAGTACGTCTTCGTGTTGTCGTAATAACATGGAACACAGGCCGCAAAGATTGGTGAAATTTCAAACAGCGAAATGCCGTATGCTTATCTTGAAGAGAAGGTGAAATGGGGACCATGAATATCCCACATCGTGGGCATCTAGTAAATGGTTCATAAGGGAGAAGATGGAACCACTCTTCTCCTTCTGCAATGATACTTACTCTGCAGTTACAAACTGAAAACTCTCTCTTAAGTATAAGTGTATTTAATAAAGCTGTTAAAGTGATAGAGCTCCTTATTCTTAAGTGGAAGTTAAACATGGCGGGAGACGTATCTGCAACCTTAAATAAAAACATATAGTTTGAGCAGTGACAATTATTTAATTTGACTTTGACATCTAAAACATATTTATTTTACATGGAATTTCTATAATGTGTATAATTACATAATGAATCATATCTGTGTAAGGGGACCCTATAATACTAGTTCATAGTGTATTAAGATAATATAAAAATCCCTAACCAATTACTTATAAGACTTTACATAGTATATCCTAAAACTTAATCCAAGTATTAAACAACAGCACTCTTGCAGTTACTAAACTAATCAAATCTCCAGTAAATTCACCTCCAATATCGTGAGCTTACGTTATTAAAAACTTCTTAACGCATTGTTCAATTCAAAGAAAATTCTAATTTCAACCTTAACTACTCTATTTAACAATAATTCGATTCATCCCATTTAACATGGCTGTTTTCGTATACATTATCCTCTCTACCAGCTCCGTAAATTATCCTATAGTATTCTCGGCTTTCTGCATATTAACTATAAATTCCCTTGCATTCATATATCACCATCAAACGTAATCATAGCTTTACAATAAATAGCTTAACAATCAAACATGTCAATACATTGTTTCGTTAATGGTCAATACATATCTGACATCCGAGATCTGCATTTCTACTGGTAAACATAACATAATTTTTATTTAGAATTCATATTCTTAGGTAACTTCTCAACTCGACAACCCAATTCAAAAACAGATTTGTTAATTTACAACTAAGTGACTTGAAGTGTTCTGAAACGTAACCTTCTCCAAAATTATATCATATTCTCTCTACTCCTAAGCACTACTCAATTCTACACTTTTAATTTGCCTACGGTTTCTCGAACGAGACTTCAGGCATGTCGGTCGGAATTTCCGCTAGAGTAAATTTTTGGCCACAGGTTCCGCATTTCCCCACGGCCTGCTGAACCAGCTTGGCCTTACCGTATTATGTAAGGCAATCTACTGACGCCTTGTCCAAATTCATAACACTGAAATAAATAAGCAGAGAATTTAACAGAACAGTTATGTAATGGCATTTTGTGGTAGCGTCAATTAAACTTTAGTATCAGCAACAGAATGTTTTGTAATACTTTACAATCCAAATTGTTAGCAGAACGGTCTATAAATATTGCTAAAAGATATTATGTTGTGGGAACCATCATTTCTGTAGCAGGAACAGTGTTTTCTATGGTAATAACTATACAGATAGTTGTGAACACAATCTTACAGTATTGTTACGATAACAGAACAAGATATTGTAAACTTAACAGTGTTGTTTGGTAACTGCAACAGAATGATCTGTAAAAATCACCTCTTTTTTTTCTCGAAAGTTTACAGAAAAACTATGGTAGCTACAACAGTCGGGTGGACTGTTGGAGGTACCCTCCGATTTGTTAAGATTACAGAACTTGTATTGTAGAGTTAACGAGCAAGTATGGTAATTACAACAGTGTCGCGGATTGTTAGCGGTACCCTCTTATTATTTTAAAGGTTATAGATCAGGTAGAATTGAAAATACAGAAAATAAATAGGAAAATGTTGCTATTGTGAAGTCATATTTATTGAGTTGAGGCTGTTGACAATCTGTGAAGGTACTGTGCACGCTTTAAAGTGTTGACAGACACTGCCATGTTAGGCGTTTATCTAGTAATAGCAACAAGGGCGCTGGAATGTCCTATTTGGTTTTACAAGACGCATATCACTTACACAAGCATGACATAAAAACGAAATTACTAATGCCATAGTTTACCTGGTACCACAAATTATCTGACATGAAAGGAAAACCTATTTACATAAACATTAGAAGTAATAACATTTTTATATCACACGACACCCAATTTTGTATAACATAAATATATATATAACATAAAGGAAATATTATTTTATTAAATAAATAAGCTAACTCATATGTGAATTCGTCGTGTCAAGATTCGTGTGCAGGCATGTTACATGACATGCTTTAAAAAAAATTAAGCAATGAAAAACAAATACATTTAAAAACCTGGCCCTCATAACTGATGTAATAGCCGAACGGTCTAAGGCGTCCGTCTATTAACACCAGGCCAGGTGATTCAAGGCTGCATGCTGCCTCAAGGAATTTTTCAAGTTCTGAAAAATAAGTACAGATAGCAGTGCATCCTATGAGCTGACGAGGGAATTACAATGGACCACACACAATGGTTAGGGATACCATGCCGCTCAGTAAAGGGAACATAACATATGGTTAGGTTTGCCATACACTTTTGCTGGGTCCACCATGCTGCTCAGTTAAGGCAACAGAACAGAATGTTAGCACTACCATGTGTTACTGCCGGGTGCACAATCAGCTCTGTAGCGACATCTGAGTAGCATTGTATTGAATATCATACTGAATTGTAATCAGAACACTACTCGTTTGTAGTCGGAACATTGTATTCTGTAGAAAGTAATGACGTCACTGCTTTGTGACGTACTGACATTTTACAATATTTCGTGTTGGCGTAACCATAGACCATTAACAATATTCGTAGGGTAGCCACAACCAAACATACTGTTGTCGTTATTTTAACAGTTTTGGAGGGTAATGTATACGGAATTATGGTTTATACAACAATATATTTTCTTTCAGTGTGTCACTTCAGACAAGACACCTTGGAAGAGGTTGTAATACTTCACATTTCTGCCCTGAAACGAAATAAAACATTCAATTAGAATTGCGAGAGGGCTTACTCAGGGAAAAATTTTTTTTTCGCTAATTCTAATAATTATCCTTAATGCAGTTACGTTTTTACGGCAAACTTTCTTTTAGTGTTCTGGAATACGTTGTCTGAACGGAACTAATAAAAAGGCACTCGGTCCTAGTGCTAAGCACAGCCACTCATTCGCTAAATGAATCTATCATGCTTCCAAATGGCATCACCTGTGCTGATGACCTCTCTCTGATTTGGACACCGCGAGCTTCAAACAATGAATTAACACGAGCCACCCTCCGGCTCACGCTGTATGCCCCTCCAGGGTGACGGCTGGCTACGTTACCACACATCGATACACAAACACTGCTCTACTTCCTGTGACGATGCTAATCCTCTGTGCTACGTGTAAGAATTCTAATAAAACTGGAAAACAAAGTATACTACGATGATGTCTTTACTAAAATAAATACATGTTACAACTCCAATTTTGGTTCGTTTTAGTACATTTATAAAGTTACTATAACAGACAACCGCTTGCCTCAGCTTGCAGCACATTTACCTTGAGAGATACATTTTTTATAATTAAATAGTTTTAGTCATTCTAATGTCAGTAATAAAATTGCAAATCCTCTGAATCTTAACACGAGACGATATATAATTCATGAAACGTAATTTTTATTATAGCAAATTAATTTTTTATATTATAGAAATAGTATAAATGACGTTTTCCCACAAAAATATTAGTCTAAATGAATGAAAGTTTGGTCAGTGCTAGAGCACTAGTGCACGGTGTTACGAACTGGCTTTTCAGCCAATTCGTACTTGAAAGTTGTCTAGGGGCGTAGCTCAATAATGACTCTTGATTCGGTAGAGCACAACAGTATAATAAGAGTTTTATTACATGAAAATTATACGGTTGCTATTTAAATGACTATTGATGGGGGGAGCTTTAAATTGAATACCAAGATGATCTGTCATTACATTTAATTCACGCCATTTTATTTAAACCTAACTGGAAAGTCATCACCTTGTTAATGTTGCCGGAGGCTGATTCTACGAGACGGTTAACGACGGCCGGACACACCCTCCTTCCTGGTCTGCTTCGCTGGTCGGGTCGACGTCCAAAGGACAAAATACGAAAATACACTATTCCGGGTGTTACGCCAGCCTATATCAAGAGCGTGGTTCTGCGGCCCCGCTCAGTGTCCGGTGGAGGGGATTTCTGCAACTGTCTTCTTTCGCAAGGGTTGAGGACCAAACTGTGGTGTTGCAATCCCGCTCGTTTCCAGGTTTAATGTTTGAAGGTGTGAACAGGCAAGCCATTCAGCTAAGGCCTGATCACACCATAACAACGGCCTCACGCACCACAACTGATTGAAACCATAAAATCACCCCTTAACATTCTAAAGAAAAAAATACCTACGAAGTTTGTTTATGCTATTTTTCATTGCCCTCCGAATGCTTCCTTACGGCAGGATATGACCTAAAGGTGTTTTAATATTGTTTACTATAAATCCCCCTCAATAAAACCACTCTTTTCTTATTCTTTACCGATTCGATTATTTATCAACTCAATTGGCTGTTCTATAAAACAGTTAAAAACTGTCATAGACGTTTATATTTTACTAGCAAACCGGCCCGGCTTCTCCCTGTAACAATTTAGTTTTTTACAGCGATGCTTTGAAAGACAAAAATGGTTACCGTGGGTCATCCATAAAAGATAAACATGTGATATTGCGGACTTTTCTGTAGACCTTTTTAAGAGCTACAATTCTGAAGTACATTAATTTTATGTATCTCTTATGGTTTAGTCAGCGCAAGCCATGTAAGCGCCCTAAAAGTGGGGTTTTATGACTTGATTAAAAACGGTTCTACATTTCTCTACTATCCTTACATGAAATATAAATGTTTTATACACCGAAACCTTCCTCAAGAAATTCTCTAAATGATGTTGAACACTGCATCAAAATCCACCAAGTGTTTTAGAAGAATTAAGCGAATAAACAGACAGATGCGGATAAATGACTTTGTTTTATACTATTTACAGATTAAAATTTCCATGGAAACTATTTAATTCCCTGACCTGAGGGAGAAGGAGAGTAGGGGGCCAAAAACTTTTGTTTGCCCCGTGCCCCGAGAAACCTCCGGGCAGGCCTGAACTCTGAAGCAGGTTTAGCTCTCGATTCAGACTGATGCTTGTAATTCAAAAGTATTAAACAATGCGTAAGTATTAATCACACCAAGTAACAAAGTGCGTTTCAAAAGGAAATTAATGCAATTGCAGTCACTGAAATGGTGGTTTGAAATATACGAGTTCATGGTATTTGTTTGTGTCTATATGTTGTTTAATATACACAAGATGACTATCGAGGATTTTCGCTACTTACCAGGCTTATTTCTTAAGTCATTTGGAGAAAATTATGCAATATTTGTATGTGGGTCTTAGTCGCTATATTTACAGAGTAATTAGAAAAATTGGAAACGCATCACACCATGCTCGTGACAATTTACTGCCCGTTTTACTATGTTTATGAACAACATGTGACCTTGACCATCATTAAGTGTGACTTTCACTCTTTACTGCGTGAACATCGCATATTTATGGTGGTTGTAGCCTGTGGTTTTCAGATGTAGTACTTGTGTAACAATGCCACGTACGTTTTGCACAGAAGAATACCCTGATATGGCGTTTGAAGCTCAACTCTAAACAATAAAGTATGATAATAATAATTACTTCTTTTTAAATTCTGAACGTGTTACTCGTTATTTTTGCATCTTTCAAATTTGTATAATCACTCTATACACGGTATACTATATATTTGTATAATCACTCTATATACAGTATAATATATATCATAATTTATGTATTTTTTGTGCAGATTTTCAATTAGGACTATTTCATATTCAATGACGTTACCGTATACGCTTGCATAAATTACTCGGATAACCTACGATTTAAATCGCCCGCCGATATATCGTTTTACTGTAATTGCACGAACTTTGTAGCTCCAGTTAAATCAGTGTCATCAGAAGGAATGAATGCAGCCTCTCTCAATGTAGTCTCGCGCAGGGTACCATCCAGCGGCGCGCTGAAACGAATGTCAGTGATCATCTCTGCTCGTCAACAGTACCGGTAAACTAACAGGCATTAGTGAAAAAACTGGCCAATGAAATCTGTGAGTATCGAATCGCAACAGTTTTATCCGTATCATGCACAGAATTCTGTATGGCCTAGGAAGCTACCACCATTCAGCAATATATTGAAGTAACGAAACATATTTTTCAGTTCAATCCATCGCCAAATTACAATTCCTTACTAATCACAATTTTTATTATAGAAATATTAGTATTTCGTTTAGAATAAGTTCGTGTTCATGTGTACATAAAATTGAAATTAAACATTAAACAATGAGGTTATTTCACTGAGGAATGCACCTTCACTGTAATTCTGTTTCTTTTATAAGTAAAATAATTATTGCTCTATTTTTATGGTATTGGTAAGTAAATTGGTGTTGCCAATTTTTCTCATTATTTTTCTGCATTTTACATTTTTAATAAATATTATTGTTTCGAAATCTACATTATTTTTCCAATGTAAAGCAATTGTATTTACGGTAAGTATTAACAGTTAACGATTTCAATTTTTGTGGCATTATTTTATTCTTATGCGAGGAGAGAAATTAATTAAAATCAATATTTCCGAGACACCAAAGTTTCTTGTAAATTTTTGCCAACACATTATGATATTACAGCAAAATGCATTTATAACAAAATATGAAAAACCCACGTTAATACACTAGATGCTGACGCAACTCGACTACATGTGTCGCGTGCGCGCGTGAGAACGTAGGTGCATGCGCGAGCCAACTGATCGGTCCGACCAACCCAGCAAGCCGGCCTTAGAAGGCAGGTGACACAAGGATGACAGTCAGCAACCTATGTGCGAGTGCGGAGGTTTCGTCACGGAGCAGACTGACACACCCTTCCCGTTCAATTGCTCTCTCACAACTGAAGGCTTCATGGATGTCATCAATTTTATATACTAGCCTGCGGAGTGGTAGGGGACATCATTTCGAGACCATCTACAATTTAGTATCAGCAGAATAACAATTTGAAACAGTGGCCATTTTTATGGCGTGAACTGCCCCTTTTATTTTATTAAATGCAGATAGTGTCTAAAGAATATTACTTTCATTCTCAGTTTTTATATAGTTTAGGTGCAGAATGTAACATGAGGAGGGGTGGGAGGTATAATGGGAAAGCTTTTCTATTTTTATCTTGAATATTGTTTTTTTTCCTTCTATCAGGATGCAGGGTAAGTTTTTATTTTTGCAGTGTCTTATTATACTTTATGTTTTGGGAGGAGAATAGCATCACTGACTTATTTTAAGGAGAGAGATGTAAGTTTAAAGTAGATTTGTGTGTTCGCAGAACATAGTTTACTTTATCTCAATCACCACAGCAAAGAAATGTGCTCTTTTTCCCTTGTAGCTCGCAAGTACCACAGCCACCAGCTTTTTGCGTCACTTTGGAAGAGATTGTCTAGGCAGGTTATTCGCAATAAATTTATGTATAGGGTTGCAGGAATGAGGGTTGAAAAACACCCACATTTTTCTGCTCCAGCAGCGAACATATAGCTGGTATCCAAGAGAGTGAAGATATTTGGGCGGCTCTCAACAACGATGTATTAAGAGAGTTGATAAAGAAATGAAAATAGGTAAGTTTGTATATATAAATAGTATTATTATGGGAATTCTGGCCTAACGTATTACAAATGGGAGCTGAGCGGCTTGTGCAGCTATGCGACTGGCGGCTGGGAGGTATTCGGCTCGACTCAGACGAGCTCGTCTGTCTTCCGCTCGACTGAAAATTTGCACGGTAAATTTCGTCTCGGGATTGTCAAACGTACACGAAGTTTCTCGGCAGTAATAACCACTAGACCTTCAAGCGTATATGTCTGTTTCTTGTAGACAGATTGATTTTATAGGCATAGTGTATGGCAAATCGTAATAATTTTTTTGTCAATGTTTTTTTATTTATAAGTAAATGTAATGTATTAAATCGTGCAGAACATCAAGATTTATTAATTCCTCTATTTTATCCCCAGTGTTATACCTTATTTTCATTCCACAATGTATCGTACACTAGGCTATAGTTTCCAACATTTTGTTCTATAGTGCACTGATAACTGGTGTTTACAACATTGTCCACCAGAAGGCGCTGATGGGGAAAATGTTTAATAATGCTGTCACATTTCTCGCTCGTGATTAGCTGTTGTTCATGCTACAGTCGGGCTCTGCAGGTATTTAAGATAGGCAGTTTCGTGCATCACCTCAGTTTTTTCGTCTGATGCGATAGGTGACAGATCGTCTCCTCTCTCCTGAACTTCTTATAATTCAGTTCGGTAAGCTACATTTGACGTCCAATTCTTCCACCAAATTCTTCAGGGTATTATTGGATGTGTTTGTAATTACGCATGTATTCCATAAATTGTGGTGAATAACCCTTATAGCTTTAAATTTGGTACTGCAAAGATCGAGATGAAGCATGCCGTTAATGGTGTGCCTGCGACTGGCATCCCGACTTCGTCTTCAGCTTTACCACAGATGGCTACAGATGAGCTGCCTACATCGTCGTCTTTACTAATCACAGTGCCCTCGACATCATCTTCAATTCTATTGGTGCCGTATACTGGACATCGCCCATGTCACTTCAGAAATAATACCTTAGAGTTGAACCACGGTGCTCGAATGGACTAAAAGTATTGAGGTGCGAAGAATGCAGACCGGCATATGCTAGGAGCGATAACTTTCAGAGACATGCGAAAATCTGTGTAGCCGTAGGACTTTCACCTGCCAAAATCAGCCGTGTACAGTCTCCTTCGCCGCAGTGTATGAGTGTCCTTTCGGCAACACCAATGGTTCAAGATTATCAGCCGTCATTGTACATCCGAAGATCACGCCCAATAATCGTGACAGCGTCTGTGTTGTTTAATGGCAATGTTTCATGGAGGCTGAAACTGCTTTCCATCACAATCTGAAGATGTACATCGCTTAAAACAAGGATAACTCATCGAATGTTATTCGTAATTGGCTCGCATGAAGAAAAATTTCGTTGGCCTGTTCACCAAATAATTATGAGATCAAGTTCCAATTAAATACATTTGACTTGAGTGCAACTTTACAAACCAAAATCCTTTCGATGAAGGTACGAACAAAGGGTCATTCAAAATTGCGAATTTACCTGTGTATGAGACAGATGAAATGGAGAATGTCGTAGAATCGTGTATATAAAATATGTGAAGAGGAAGAAATGTACAAAGCATACAGTTCAGGGTGGATAATGTCTAAAGTTACTCACCAGCAGCTCCGAATCAATAGACTCGAACCACGATGTGCCTCATTCTACATCGAGCTGACTGCAGAGATAAAAAACAGGAAGGCTGTGATTAAACTGCAAAACACCAGCGACCACCAGTGTTTTAAGTGGGTGACCTTAGCACATTATGTAGAAGAGAAAAACTGTCAGAAAATCGACAAGACATACAGTAAGCTAGAATTTGATTTTTCCAGACTGCAATTCCTGGCAGCACTACAAAAAATCAAAATTTTTCAGAAGAGCAACCCTGCTGTTTCAGTTAATGTTTACTCGCTCAGTGCTGAGGAGAATATTGTGCCTATACATGTGGTGGACGAAGATAAGTCCGAACACTTTGACCTGCTGCTGACAAGTGAATATGGGAACGTACATTATACCTACGTTAAGAATTTTGAGATTTTGGTGAGATGGCATCTGACAGCCCACCATAGTGAAATTCAGATATGTAAGCTGTGCTGCACTTATTATCTCGATTTGTCACGAAATTCTGGGCTGACAAAGCAGCAGTACCTGGAAGAACACAAGAAGTACTGCAAAGAAAATGCTCCAACGAGAATCGAAATGCCGCAGAGAGGCAAATATGGTAGGCCACCAGCACTGAAATTTAAGAACTATCGCAACATTAATTAATGGCCTATCGTTGTGTATGCATACTTTGAGGCAATACTCAAGCCCATTCATACCTGTAATCTGGATCCCAGTCTCTCATGTACATATGCCTACAGGAAGCATGAGACATACAGCTATTGTATATATGGACATATCGATATTATTATAAGTCCAGAACCGCTCACCTCATCACTATCGAAAGAACCAGCACTGTATAGGGGACCAGATGTGGAGAAGCACATCATGGATGCAATTGTAAATATCGGCAACAAAGTAAATTATATTTATGGCACTTCAAAGTCGATGACTTCGCTCACAGCAACTGAAAATGTGAATCACTCAAGGGCGACATGATGCTGTTGTAGTGCTGCTCCATTCACACACCAAAATAACAATGTGCAGGATCACGACCACTTCACTGGTGGCTACATCGCGCCTGCTTGCACAAGATGCAATCTGTTTCACCAAAGACCGAAGAAACTTGTTGTGTTTTTCCACAACCTGAACTACAATGAGGATTTTGTCAGACAGCTGGACTATGATATACAAAACACATCCATCATTACTCATGCAAGCGAGAAAATTATTACATTTTCCAAGCAGCAAAATACAATTTTTCCATCCAGTTCGTAGATACATCCAGATAAAGGATTATGACTCGCAGTCTGGTTTCCCTGGCCGAATACCTGCCACCTTCAAAATTTAAGAACAGAGCCAAATTCTTCAGTGCCAACCAAATGCCCCTCATCACACTTAAAGGCATATTCCCATAAGGACATGTCGATTCGGGTGCCAAGTTTGACGAGTAGCAGCTGCCCCCGAAAAAGGAATTCTACAACAGACTGATGGACATGTGAATCAGTGAAAAAGAATATAACAATACCTAGACCATCATTGTAAGAATTTAGTTGTACTACATTAGGGGAATACAATGATTTATAACTTAATATGGACATGCTCATCCTTGCCGATGTTTTCGAAAATTTCCGGGACTTCCATATTTCAACAACAAGCCCAACTGTGCACACTGTGTCAGCACACCAGGATTCGCATTCAATGACATGTTGAGAATGACAGGGGTCGAGCTGGAGCTTCTCACAGACTATGATATGCACAGGTGTGTCGAGGAAAGAATCTGTGTTGGCAAGCCTCATTGTGTGAAGCATCATGCGGTGGCAAACAATAACTACATTACTAAAACATACTATCCCAGCAAACCTTCCTCCCTCCTACAGTATCTGGACAGAAACATCTTGTATGGCGTGGTAATTTCATTATTGCTATTGTCAGTACGTGACTTCAAAGGAGCGAACAACAACATCGATGATATATTCATGCTGGATGATGGGATGATAGGTTACATCTTACAGATGGATGTCGTGTTTACTGAGGCACTGCATTAACAATGCCATGATTTGCCATTTTTTCCCATCAGCAAGTGTCCACCAGGCTCGAAACAGCCAGCGCTGATGATGACCCTGGAACACAAGAGCCCCTGCATCGCGTATTATCGAAACCTCAAGCAGGCTCTGTAACATGGCCTTTGACTCGCCAATATTCATCATGAACTGGAATTTGTGCAAAGTTCCTGGCTGAAGCCATACATTGATTTAAATACTACGAAACTACAGGTGGCTTCCAAAGATTTTGAAAAATAATTATTTAAAGTTGCCAATAATGCAACTTTTGGCAAATTAATGGAGAACAAGAGAAAACATAAAAAAAAATTGAATTGGTTTGCATTGAAACACGACTGATGAAACTTGTCCTAATATCGACATTTCTAGACCAAATTATTTATGAAGAAAATTTTGCCGTGATTTTCCTGCAGCACAAATCAATATTATTCGACAAACCTATATATGGGAGGTTCGCAGAGCTTGACTTATCCAAAACTCTGATGTACAGATTCCATTACTATGTGATGAAGGCCTGGTACAGAGAAAACCTGGTGCTGTTATATATGGATACATAGTCTTTCATGTACCAGTTCCGAACCCAGAACTTATATGGCGTCATGGTTGCAGACACGAGGTTCTTTACCTAATTCGACACCAGCAGTAGCCCATGGTTAACAAGTTCTTCTCGTATGCAAACAATAAGATGGTGGGAAAGTACAAGGACGAATGCGACGGAATCATCATTACTGGGTTCGTTAGCCTCAGATCCATGTTATTATTGTACGAGTACAGCGAGGTCACTAAAAAAACCAAGGTAATTCAGTACGTGGTACAAAATAAAATCGAATTTTCCGATTATATAGCTCCCTTAAACGAACGGCGAACGATGCATATGCACATTAACACAATACGATCACAACAGCATACACTGTATACAGAGAATGTAAATAAATTATCTCTGTGTTGCTCCCATGACAAGCGAATCATATGTGAAGATGGTATACACCCAAAAAAAATTCAAAATGAGAACGTAATGTACAATGAAATATTATTTACATGCCCTGTATTTCGTAACATTTGTTCAAAAATATATTATAAAAAAAATATTAACAATTTCAATTTATAAAATAAGACAAAGGAAAGAGGTAAATGGTTGGAAATAACAACAGTTTTAGAGAAAACAGCAAAAAAAAAAAAAAAAAAAATTATGAAAATCATATGTAATGTAAATAAAAATATGAAATATATAAGAAAACATTTATCACATATAAGCTATTAATTTTATTAATAGTAATACACCTACATAGATAGTATTCAAAGAACTAGTGCTCCTATAAGTAGAATATGACATTTGTAATTACTAATAACGATAATAATTAAATAAAGGATGTGTAGACTAAATAACAGAATGTATTAAATGTTTAATGCAATACATACATTATAAATGGAGATAACACATACCAAGTTAAAGTAAAATTTGTACTTAATAAATTTACCTGTATTGTTTAAGTTTATATCTACAGAGAACAAATAAGACAGCTTTTGATGCTTAATTGAAGTGCTAAGTGAATTATTATATGAGTTATGGAATTTGGTGAATGTTCTAGTAATTGTTTTATATCAATCAGAAAAATTGAATTACACATCAATAAATACAAACCTTTAAGAAAACTGTCACATTTATGTGTACCTAAATAAAGTATTGAATTTAATATTAAATTACTTTCAAAATAATTATAATTTATTATTGATATGATCTGTTAAATCAGCATTATATCTTGCATTACATAACATTGAAATATTATCTAAAACAAACTAATTTAGAATAGCCAAAATGTTAGACAATTTTGACATGACAGTAAAGATAACTGATAAATGAAATTTTGAAAAGAGAGTAAATGTATCATTAAATGTATGTCCAAATGACGAAATTATAATAACATATCCTATTCCCATAGTTACGAATAAAAATGTAGTATATCAAAACATTTATACTTACTAAAAAGAATATCTCATTTTATATTATATTTTTGTAAAGAAATTTTTTAATTTATAATATTTATTCTTAAATACATCTTTGAAAAAAAAATAAAATTACATTTAATAATGAAGAAGAGTTACATGAACATGAAATCTGTTATTTTTAAATAATGTAGTTAAAATAAAAATGCCTGAATACCTCTTACACGATAATTTTGTTGTACATACAGTTTTTCAATATCTAATTATTAAAATTTTATCTGGTTTTAGTAATTTTATAAATATAATGTAATGTAATACAAGCACAGTCCAATTTTCTTATGTTAATTTGTATAAATGCATTTTTGTGAAGACAATAAGCCGATTATTTATTTATTACTATTTCAATGCCAAATATTTTTTGGAATTATAATATTTTCATTGTTTTTTAATAGAGCTGCTTATTATTGTAAGAAATCTTGTTGTTGTATTTAATAGTGGCTTTCCATCTCGGAACAGTATTAAATTTATAAATTTTCAACTAACTTGTTTTTCAATAAAATCTAATGTAATCAGTAAGGAATTTTTTTTTATCTTTACGGTTTTAATTCGTGGTTTTATGTCAACATTTTATGTGAAATACTTATTCTTTCAACCTTTTTGAGCCATCTGCAGCAAATTATTGCCAATTTTTATGCACATTTTAAAATAATTTGTTATAGTTGAACTGTTTTCATGTACCTTTAAAATATAAGTGCAGATTAATAATCAAGGTTCCTTGTGTTATGAGTTGTAGATGCAAAGCATGCAGAAATTACAATTGCAGTGATCAATTCCGTTTTTCTAATATTTTTCTCGTCGTCCTCTAGATTATTTTCACACAGAACCCATCATGGCACAAGCATGATAGTTTTCTCTTTATATAAATGAGGATTTTGATGTTTCAAGAAATATCGGGCAGCTGCCTGTATAATTACAAAATCCCGAAATCGTATTCCACCAATATGTTTCTGTAGTGATCTTAAACAAGTCATGTGAGGTCACACTTAGACTGTTTGAAGATATGCTAATATTTTTAAGTGAAATAACTGCAAAAGTTAATGTGGCACCTGTTCGATGTGACTTATAGGACTTCCGTGAAAAAGCGTAAAACTTCTAGGTATACAACCTATCTTCTTCCTACGATTGCCGAAGTGTTTCACAATACAAGTTTGCTGTGATTGTTTCTCCATACTGCAAAAACTCAATGTAACACAATCCTTGTGCAGACCAAAAAACAGTGGCCATGACTTTGCCGGCCGAGGGCGCTACTTTGAGCTTGTTCTTCGTCGAGCCTCCTGAATCAGTTCTTTAATATTGGCTGCACTGGCAGCAGTGGACACTGACTGGACAGTAATTGCGATGCTCATTACTAACATCTGTTCTCCCACCAGCATGCTTTCTGCATGTGCTGCACTTTTACTGCTATCTTACTATAGCATCTGCAATTTAGTCGTGAATATAGAATACCTCATAAAACATTAATCACTGAGCGAATGTCCTTTGTAGGGCCATGTTGAAAATGGTATTGCCTTTATATCGCTCACTTCGTTTTCATTCGTAGTTCTGTCGGAATGCACGATATTAACTCTACCATGAGGATAAACATTTTAAATTTTCCAAGCGTGTAAAAAAATGTTACTGCTGGAATTTTATTCATTCACCATGGGAACCTTGCTTATTGAACCACTTCATATAATGGAATTTCTGAATACTGCATGTACGAAAAGTTATTCTAGGAAATAATTAAGTGAATTTGTCTTTTATAGATTTAATTTGACTGACAAAGAAGGATCCGCTGATCGTAAAGTTCCTTTACAGCCACTTGTTTTCTACTCTAAAGATGGAAAAGTTTCTCGTTACAATCTGCGTAAGGTAAGTTCTCACAGCTCATAACACTGGAAAACTGAAAGCTGCTTTGTGTGAAAAATTACATGCACTAAATTATTTAAAAGAAATACATTAAGTTTATTTCTAATTTATATCTGCACTTGGCCGACTATGCTAAAACGTCTTCGCTAAATTATCTAGGAATTTTTTGGTTCGTTTCCAGAGATATGACATAAAAATTTACTTTTTCAATTGGGACTATCTTACAAAATGGCAGAGGAATGAGGGCCTGTATATACACATCTAATGGTTAAAATAGCTACTGCATGTATGTAAGTTTAATATAAATTTCTTTCGTTGTTTCGCAGATAAAGCATACTATTATATATATTTATATGACTGCCATTTTGAAAATATGTCCGTTACCCACAAAAAAATTATCAATTTACATGGTCTGCTGAAGTGCTTCTTGTTTGCCAAAGTTAATAGGATTATGTTTGTTTTTTTCCAAGAGATAAAATTTGTATACTATTTTCGTGTAATGCTATAGTACAAAATGGTGGACAAAATATACAAAGTGTAGTCACACTTGGTAGTTGAAATATACACTGCGAGCGTAGAATGGTAAGTTGAAATTGATTACATGGTTTCGATGATATAGCAGACTGAGCTAAACTGGGTATATTTTCGTGTCCGCCGAAGCCGACTATACCCGACTATACCCGACGACGGCAACCATTTGTCGCGAGCATGGCTAAATTTAAACATCAGTTAAGACTGGAAATTTCGCCAATCATGCCGGATACATGGCGTCTCTAATAATAGCAGCATAGCGTCATAAAAATAATTAATAAAGAACTACTGTTAGGCAGTCGCTCATCTTGGCGACTCGGAACAATGTTGTAGGGGCGAAATAACATAAGGGTGCTAAAATAAAACTTGCTTGAACGTCTAAAGGTAGACTTCTTGGCATTGCGTGATTGCGCTTCCTCTTTGAATACTAGGTACGGGGATAAAATTAGCACACACTCTACAGAGCGCGTTTAAGCAGGGTCACTGTTAATTCATAATTTCCATTCTTTCTGAAGTTTAAGTTCATTCGCCTTTACGATTCTAGATTTCTTCTACTGCATATATGAGGGGAACGCAAATGATAAGATATGGGATTCTAATTTAATATCTCAGAAGGAGATCTAAAATAATTTTTTAAACATAGATTACAGTAATGACTAGATACGAGGTGAGTAAAATTTTTTGAATAAAATAAATTATTTAGTCTGAAGGTCTGGAGTGGAGAGTCCGTTAATTTAACTAATAATCTACACCAGAAAACTTGACCTAACGGGGGCAGTAACTTTGCAAAACAAATTCTAACTAAACTTAATTTTAACCTGATTTAATACTTAACATTAACTTAACTCATGGTGACATGATGCGATACTTAGTCAGTGCCTGTGGTTGTCGCAGGGCGACGCCCAGCAGCTCTGTAGAGCCTGCCAATGCACCTGTGCGGGTGCCCAACACTCAAAGTGCACCCGCTGAGCCCATGACTCTTATCCCAACGAGGAGCCACACGACGAAAGATCACCCAACGTCCCGCACATAACTCTAACAGCTCTTAAAGTTATGATAAAACATTAACCGTAGTAAAATCGAATATAATAACAGCTGATATTATTAATAGCTGTCTGCTACCTGTAGAAAAGCCGCCGTTTATATTCTGAGACAACTAGGGTGTAACTACATGGGCATGGATTTAGCTGAAGAAACCCAGTATCCCGACAACATGTCCGCACGCCACCCGCGATCGGACAACGATGTTAAACCTTAAAACATACTTCTACTCAGTTCCACGGCCATACATGAACTCTACCACACCTAAACATCCCTAAGTCTGGGCCAAGAGGGCCGCATTAGGCACGATCCCTCCGCACGCACATCCGCCTCGGTTCACATCCGATTATGAACTCCCCTGAACTTAACTCTCCCCGGAACATCACGCGTGCTCGCCCGACAGCTGACACAGCGATACCCCGTAGTTTAACCACAGGTGGCCCTGCCTCTCGTCCACGTGTTTCACAACAGCGGCCTCCTTTGCCGACACAAACTGTCCAGTTCACAAACGAAGTGCACTGAACACCAGGACGGTGATACACTTCCGTGAACAGTTCAGCACAAGCCGGCGACGCCGAAATCTTATTGCAAAACAGCCAGGCCTCGCGACCTCACAATCGCGCCAGAGAAAAATTTAAGTCAAAGAACCGGCAAAACTACAGAAACAGAAATTTATCCACGCGGCAATATTACCAACATTTTAAAAATAGTTTCTGACCCATTTATAATATATCGGTTTACATCACCTACAGCAATGCTACTTGTTTCCCAAATTTGGTGGTAATGTGTAAATTTTTCCCCAGACATGGCATAAAAACTTCGTAATACTTATATTGTGCTATATATTAGAAAATGGCGCACAAATTATCCGTGATGACACATTTGATAGTTTTAATATATGCTGTCAGCATAAAAAGTTAAATTGGAATTGATTGCATGATTTTTACGCTATGGCACACCAAGCTAATCAAGATATATCGTCACGATCTTGAAACTATTTGTCTGTCCCGCTTATAATATATTCATTTAGCTTATATGGCTTACATAGAACTTCTTGTTCACTATATTTTATAGGAATCGGTATATTGTTTCTGGATATAAGACAAGAAAATTTAATTTCTTAATGCTGAACTATCTTACAAAATGGTGGACAAAGTATTTGATGGTATTTGTTATGCTTGTAATATATACTATCAGTATACAAAATATAATCGAATTCGGCAAAATGGTACGGTAGATATATGTGGTTAACATAAAATATTTGTATGACCACCAATTTGAACACATATGCCTTATCGATTTAAATCGCAAATGTTTACATAGCCTACCATAGTATTATTTATATGCGATCTCTTGGAGGCGTCATGTTAAACGGTATGGACAGATTATCTGTGACAGAACATCTCCTCCTTTAGATACTGGCGAAATTGTTTATGCTATCGATTGTTGCATTTCTTAAACTGATAAACTTACAGAGTGGCATGTACAATGGAGCTCGCTTACAGTTTATTCTTCTGCGAGGTCATTGAAGAATTGAATGTAATAAGTTTGTTGGTCTCTTAGCTCGCATGTTGCCTTCGTGACTTTGAATACTTCACGTGAGCCTAATTTATTTGACGAAACGTGGTGGCGTATGGAAGATATCGGGTTCGATTCCCGCTCCAGCCATCCCGAGTTTGGTTTTCCGCTTTTTTCCTACGTCTCTCTAAGAGAATGCTGGATCAGTTATTTTATCCATGCCGAGAAGACCTCCTTTCCCCAGTTCTGCTTGTTTGGATCGCTAGTTCCGTTTTTTATGACCTCGCTGTCAACGATATGTTAGGCCTCCCCTTCCTAACTAATTTATTTATCAAAGTGTAATGGTTGAAAATTAGTTTTTATCTTTGAAAAGTTCATTCGTATTTTTATGTTTTTTACATCGTTTAATGGCAGAAAATGATGGACAGAAGTAGACTGTAGACAAAAAGGAGAAATTAATGTGAAATTAATTGAAATATCATAGGAGTCTGGGATCACCAGATAACTTTCCTTCGAAATTAATGCATGAATACATTTCTTCGTTGACTTGAGTTTGGGTTAAATGATTCAGTGATTTGAAACTTGATATTGTACCCTTCAATTCATAAATTTTCCCTACCACATGTGTCATCCCTCTGAAGCAACTCTAATTGCCTAATGCCAATGACTGTGCATTTTTATCTGAGGCACGCCACTTGTTTGAGAGAAGTGCCGGTGGCTGTTGAGCCGCGGCCGTATCACAAACAAATTAGCTTCAGCTATTATATAATTCTCCAGAAAATGGAAAAAAAAAAAATTATATATATTTATATTACTACTTGCCAAATTAAAACAAACAACGTAATAAAAATTGATACACGAGCCTGTACAATTAATATGTGAAGAGTGATGGGCCCTGGCGGCCGTGCGATTAGAACGCCGGTCTCCTACCACTGCGATCCGTGTTCGAGCCCCGGAGGAGTAGTCATACATGGAGTGATTTTTCAATCGTTTGATTCAAAAAGTGTGAAGAAACGCCAAATAGACTAAACATGTTTTAACAAATACAACATTTCTTATATTAAAATATTAACGCTGTTACTTTCTTTGTATGTATGAATATATCTGTGCAATATACATATACTTGCATACAAACACATATACATACACACTTATATACAAAAAATATATACATAAATATATTTAAATTAAATGCTAAGATAATTTCAAAAACGACCATCATGAAAGGATTTTAATGCATTTAACTATTTAGATATACTTTCACGGAATAAAAGGAATTTCTTAATGAGTAATATTTTTATCCTTTTTAAAATTTTTAAGGTTTAACATTTTTAAATAGCTCTTGGTAATTGGCTTTTGAGCTGGTTTCCTTTATAACGATGTATTTCAGAAAAAAATTAAGTTTTATGGAATAACATGTAAATCATTCCAGCATTTTATATTGTAACTATGGATATTTTTGCTGAATTCAAATGTGTTGTTTTGTTTAGAAAATATGACTTTGTGGTATATGTATAAGCAAGGGAATGTTAAAATGTTAAACTCTTTAAATAGGGGCTTGAAATGACAACTAAGTTATACTCCAGGGCGGGTTGCATGTTTGAGAAATATAAAGTCAGAATTACCTCTAGGCAACATATCCGTTTTAGTACATGCATACTGTAGCACTTGAAACTAATTTTCTTATAGATTTCTCTTATGTGATTCTGCCAGTTTAGATTGTCATTAATTTTTAATCCTAAAAATCTTACTTATTCTTATTTTTTTACATTATTTTCGTTGCCAATAGCTATTATGTCCTCTGCAGTAATTTTGCTTTTCGCTCCTGATCGTATAAATCAAATTATGGAGGATTTTTCCATATTGAGTATTAATTTGTTGTTATGAAAACGGTTTACGATTTTAAGAAGTGTTTCAGAAATGTTATTTATTAGGTTTGGTTTGTTTGTTTCTGTTATTAGAATATTTATATAATCTGCAAACATCATCACTTCACCCTCTTTTATAGATAATGTAAATCATTAATAAATAATATAAAGAGAGTGGATCCCATATTGAGCCCTGAGGGACCGCTACCATGATAGGGAGTGGATGTAATATTATTTTATCCTGGTGGTCACAGAAACGTGTGACTGTTACTGGTTTTCAGTTTTGTATATAGGATTTTAGCATTTCTAGACCCCAACTCCGTAATTTTTTAGTTTCTCTACAGGTATGCTGTGGTCCACACAAATGCTTTGTTAGGTCCGCAAATATGACAATTATTTGTTTCTTTTTGTCTAAAGCTTTTACTATTTTATCAATAATGCTGTAAGTTGCTTGTTCTATTGATATGCATTTCATGAAGCCATGTTGATTTTGTGTCAGTAAGTTATTGTTTATAAAAAAAATTGCAATAGTTTGTGGGAAATAATAATTTCTAGGAATTTTGAGAATGATGATACAATAGCGACAGGTATGTAGTTGTTCACTCAAGTTTCATCATCTCTTGTTAAATGTTGGTGGGAATTCTGGCCACTTAAGTCTATCTGGAAACATACCATTTTATAGTTATATAATATGTAACCAGTGCAGTTATTTTTTGTGTGGAAAATTCCTTGATTAAACAAACTGGAATCATCAGAACTAGAAGGTTTTTTGTTTGTTAGATTTTTGACAATTTTTACTATGTAAATGTTTTGTGATCAGGGTGAATTGGCGATTTATTATTTTTTGCCACAAAAGCTGCTTTGTTTTGGCTTGCACTGATGTAGGCCTACTAACATTTATTTTAATGTCTGTTAGAAGTTTAATTTGGGTGGTTGTGAAAAAGTTATAAGATTCATCTGCTATTATTTTGTTATCATTTATAAGACTGCCTCTTACTCTTACATTGTATTCATCTTGTAAGTTTCAAATTAATGTTGTTCTTATAGTTGAATGTAAATATTTTAAAACTGGTAGTTTGATAATCAATTTTCCCCTTCGAATGAAAAATAAAATTATATATTATTCAGTTTTTAATTTTTTTTAAATATATTTTTTAGGGCTCCTACGGGCCTCCCCACAGGTCCAGGCTCCACGGGTACAGCCGCGGCTTCCCCTTCCTCACGACGCGACTGTACAAACATAAGAAATATTGTCCAGAAATTCTATCTTCTGAGTGTATTTTTTAAAATGTATGAAAATTTTTTCATTCCATGTGCTACAGAAATAGATTCAAGATGGAAACCAAATGCCTAACGAGTAGCCGCAGCTTGTACGAACATACTTTCGGGACAAAAATGCCATCTATATTCAGTTCTCTGAACTAGGTGAAAGTGTTCCCACGATATCAACTTTTTTCAGAGAAAGTGCTACAGCTATGCCATCTGTTATCAGAGGTGTACCTATACCAGAGAAACCCGACATATTTTTTCCTTTAGGGTATTTTAACAAAACAGTTCTGAAATAAGTTATATGTTTCTAAAGTCATTTGGCTTAAAGTCACTTGGCCTAAAATTATTTGGCCTAGTGGGATTTGGCAAAAACTATTTATCCTGAAGTCACTTAGCCTAGAATTGTCTGGCCTAAAGTCACTTGGCATAAAATTATTTATCCTAAAGTAACTTGGCCTAAAATTATTTGGCCTACAGTCACTTGGCTTCAAATAATTTGGCCTAATGTCACTTGACCTAATTATTAGGTCTCATTTTATGCTAAATAATTTTAGGCCAAATGGCGGGTACCCAGCGCTGTCTGTTCTGCTGACTTTCATTACGATAAGTACATACACCGCAGCTAGGCATCAATTACATTGTTCGCACATACGAATACAAAAAGAACGAATGCAGTAATATATTTTGAAAACCTGCATTAACAATTTACCACCCTCGACACAAATAATTAATATTTGGCGAAGAATGTTAATTATAATACTTGAATGGAAGAATTGAGTATAATAGCAACATTAAATAAACGAGAAAGCTCTTGAAATCAGCTGCAAAAAAATTATATTTGTCCAATTATCCGTAATAATTTAGCAACAGGGTGTGAAGGTACCTTCGAACTTATGAAGGTTCGATGGAAGCAAAAAAGTCACTGAAGGCTGGAGAAGGGTTGGAAAAACACGAAGCTGATTCACAAGGTAGAATACGAAGCTGATTCACAAGGTAGAATACGAAGCTGATTCACAAGGTAGAATACGAAGCTGATTCACAAGGTAGAATACGAAGCTGATTCACAAGGTAGAATACGAAGCTGATTCACAAGGTAGAATACGAAGCTGATTCACAAGGTAGAATACGAAGCTGATTCACAAGGTAGAATACGAAGCTGATTCACAAGGTAGAATGAGAGGAAGCCGGTGCGTTTCTAGCTTATATTTTATACCAATATGATATTGATGTTTTTCCCGCGGATGAGATAGGGGTGTAGTTTCTCCTCACCGAGTATTTACATCTCCGAAAATTAAATAATCCTAAATCAGAATTTTTAAAATAAAATTAATGTTTTTGTAAAAAAATTGAAATATAACTAATCAATTATTTTCGGTTTTCCTTCATTTCGTAAATGTGATTTTCCAATATAAATTTTCCGTAAAAATATATATATTAATAATAAATCGTGATACCTCCTTACCACTACGGGAAGACATATCCTTTGGGCGTGTGAATGCAAGCGATGGAATCAGGGGATAGTTGTACATCTCGTTCGTTTTCAAATTTCTCAGTACCATTCGTGAGACTGGCCATGTATTAAAAATTATGTGAACTGTCGACTGTAAAGTATCTGAGAATTTGCGACCTTCCGTCTCTCACGACATGACTTAGTACATTTATTGCACCTCTTTGCGAGTGTAAACTAAGTAACGCTTATGTGAGAATTGCAGAGAGAGATAGCGTACATTTATTTTCTCTCTCTTTCAATGTGACCTTGGAAAGTTTTACCNTTCTTATCCCTCCCCCCATTCATTTCTCTTGAGTTACCATGTTCTGACTTTTGTATCTATAAGGAAATCAGCGATTGGGAGCTTTATAACTCGCAGTATTTTCTCGCTTTTCCTGATTAAGTGTTATCATTTTCATGAGTGTACTAAGTTACCTTACAAAATATGATGGTAGAAACATTTTGACTGGTAGAAACTTGTTCATTACAGAAAATTGGCCAAACATAAAATACCATACCAAACACCAACCGTTGAGTTTCCAACATTCAAACAACATATAAACCACTATCTTACATTTTGGAAAAAAATGATATAATTTAACGTAAATGAAAGGGGCACTGGTTTAATCCTACTAATATTATAAATACGAAAGTCTGTGTGTGTGTGTGTGTGTGTGCGTATGTTTGTTGCCACTCAGCTTCATAACGGCTGAACGGATTTTGATGAAATATTGTATGTAGGTCCTTGAATAGGACATAGGATAATTTTTATCCCGGTGAATTGTACGGGTCGTGTGGGATAAAAACAAATCTTAATACTGCAACGGCTGGGAACGTGACCGAAATATTTTTTTCCTCTGGTGTCACAATTTATCAGGCCGCCCAAGTACCTCTGAAATGGCTTAACGACTAGGACCGAATATTTAACGTGCCCTCCGAAGCCCGGAAGCGCTCAGATGTTATGCCACTAAACGGTCACCCATCCAAATGTGTGCCGCTGGGAACGTTTTTTACCAATGGTGATCGATTAAGATCCCTCAACCAAGCGCAAAATGTAGTACCTAGGTACATTTATTTCTAAAGCTACAACTTTATGAATCTCACATTTTGATTTTCATACATCGACGCTGGGAAGAGTAAATGTGATAACTATGCAATAGTTGCACTGATACACTAAAAAAAAATACCCTACTTCTTGGGTATCGGGTAAAAAATATTTCCTTCCTTTTGGGTTGCCGTAATCAGTTAAAAACCTAGGTCAACATAGTATAATATTATAATTCTGTTTTTACATAAATTAATAGTCTTTTCCCAATTTATTTATTAGTGTATCGCTGTAAAACTCAATTGTACCCGGGCGAAGCCGGGCCGGTTCGCTAGTTACGAAATATTTTTTATAATTTGGCATTATAAGTTATTGCACAACAATAGTCCAACAGAAGAATACTTACCAATTATCAACAGTATGTTTCCCAACTTGTTAATGGCCATTTACCAAACAATTAAAAGTTTTCAAAAATTATATATGCAGTATATTATGGCTCTTTATGATTTAGTGACATTTTCTTGAGAGTGCGAAGTAATTTCGAAAAATATTAATGGCAGATTTTTTTCTTTTCATATTACGTTGGGCCAACGTTGTTTTAAAATTCGTGTTCCAACTGAACATTCAGCCATCCTTTCCAACCAAATTCCAACCGTTGGCCTAACGTATGTTGCTGCTGGGGAAGTTTAATTCCCTTCGCGTCCAATGGGTAATCGGTGCTAGATGGTTAGGGGGAGTGGAGGGCATTATATAGTGCAATACTCTTCGTGGCCAATGGGAAATCAGTGCATAGGGACAGAACAAAATGCAATTCCTTCCCAACCAATGGGATATTGGCGTGTGGGGGCAGTACTATGTGTAATTCCTTTCGCAGCAGTTAGGGATGCGATTTGTTCATGGCAAAAGGTTCCATCTTCCTCTCAGCCAATGAGAATTAAATTTTTGTTGCAGCCAAAAAAAAATGGGATTTGGGGACGTCCGGTAGGCATGTCAGAAATAGTGTAATTTCCCTTCAAAATACTACAGACTGAACGTCATATTTCCTGTCTGCCAGGGCATAGTCCAAAGTCAAGATCTTATAGAATTTTTGACTTGGTGCAGACTACCGAAACAGTGCAAAGCCAACATAAACCAAATATTGAATATTATTCAGTTAAAAATATTAACAATATTATTTAGTCAAAAACACTAACAATAAAAGCTAAGACACAAATGTGAAAATGATACATTTTCCACTTCTTCGGATGGATATATAATAGCAATAATAAGTGTCCACGAGCCGCAGTTCCATTTGAAGCAAAACTTGTGGTCATGGGCTTCATCTCTGTAGCATGTAGCGAGAGTTGAGACCTGTTTTTTCATCGGGTGATGAAAACACATTTTTACCACAAATATTTTTTAATCCCTCTAAACATATGCTGCTAAATAAGCTAGTTACTAATCCCACAGATGAGAGAAAAATTAATTTTTGCATCAAAGTATTTAATTTAATTTTTTCTCAGGTTTTAGTGAGCCATGCAGGAATTCGAATTGCGTTGATGAAAATATGCCTTGTTCAAGGCTGTACGTATATGAATTTCTTATACGCCATTCCGTCAAAAAGAACACGAAATAAATTTATCTAGGAAATTGTGGTTTTTCGACAAATTCTATCAAATAGTCTTGAATATATTTTAAAATGTGTTACACTCTCAATTTTTTTAATTGGGAGAATCTTATCTGTATTATTATTTTAATTTTTTTTTCTTAGTGAGACATTGCTTTTGTTTTTCAATGTAGTCCATTACACGAAGAAATGTAAGGAATGTTGTACTTTAATTTCGCTTCTTTACTTAATTCAAATTTTATTTATCAGAAATGTTTCCTGCACAATTAAATTTAATGCCTTTAGGTTCATAATATTATCGGGAATATTCACTTAAAATAGCTTTCATGCTCAGACAGCTATTACATAAATTAATTTTCTTCATAACCGTCTTTGTTTACAGCAATTGTTCGTTATTTTAAAGTTTCTTGACGTCCATTTTTATCATCCCAGACTCTGATTGGCTAAGACCGTCAAACATCAAAGAAATTTTAGATCCATTCCAATCTTAAAATATTTGATGGAAACTGAAAGCCCCGAACTTTTTCAGAAAGATATGGCGGCGTTTATGACGTATAGATGACGTCATAACTCCCCAACTTCATTTATCCAAACTTATTGGAAACAGTTTGACGGAAAAATTTGACATTGTGACAGGGGCTTTGCTGGGGTATCAAAGTCTACCACCGATCAGTCTTACCACCTTTTTCACGTAGCATGTCGTACCAACCTTTTTTTTTATTTCACTCTTTTGCGTAGTTGTGTGCCTCGTCTCAAAGGCGGGGAGGCAAACGCATTTTTTTTTAAATTGCGGTAGCTACCGTAGGCGATCGTATACCCTAAGTTTAACTATAAATGTGAATATTTTAGCCGTGTTTAATGTATAAGTGAGGAATGTTTTTTTTCGCCCCTTTATTTTACATAACATTTTTATTTTCTCTAGAATATTTTACTTAATTTTACATGATCACGATACCAAACTTTGTTATTTTTTTCAAATGTACTGCGGGTCTCTTTATATTATATGTGAATCTCACAGAAAACGGCAATCTTTTTAGTTTGAATGAATTGTTTTATTTACACATTTCATATACATTTTTTTTAAATACAAAACCAATTGGATTAATTCTTACCCTCTCAATTTTTTTAAAAAGATTTTGATGTACCAAAGATTGTCATAGATATTTCTCTATACGTCTCGCGGATATTGATCAGTGGTGAATAATTGGTGATACTTGCTTGTCCGGCATATAAATCACAAATGCAATCATACTGATTTAGGACGTCGATAATTTCCGTCCTGCAAATTTTGTACAAATTCATGTTTGAATCTTCCAAGCACATACACAGGATAATCGCTAATTATAGCAGAATCCATTAATTCCGGAATTTTTGGATTTGCAATATCCCATGCGTCCCACCTCAGTCAATGCATCTGGAATGATTGCTAGTGATACGCACGTTGAGTGGTGCAGTCCAGGTTATTCCATGGACACAGTAGTAATAAAGTAAAAAATTAGGTTTTCTCATCGTCTTCGCCGCACGAGAGTAAAATCTGCTTGATGGTGAAAGGTATTTAAATCCAAATACCTGAACACATAGTCAAAAAAATTTATGTTACTAAAATTAAGTTCGCAAGCAAACTGAGAATAATTTTTTAAATTTTTTACAAATTCATTTGAAACTTCATCAAGGTCCATACACGTCGGGCACCTGTGTTCCAATTTGGTCTCTTCTCCGTCGACTCGTGCTTGCAAGTAAATCTCTTTGATGGGGGCATCTTCCGCAGATCCAGTTTGCGAGTAAATGCGCGTGATGCGTATCGAGCTCGCAAGTAAATCACTTTGACAGGGGCATCTTCCACAGTCTCGGATGCCATGAGGGCTGCTCGGAGGGCCTTACACCAGCCCCTGCGATGTGGCATATCGGATACGGAGTTACACTCCCGGAAACACTGTTCACGGGAGGCAGTCCTGTATGTCTTCGTCTTGCTGCAGGTAAGCCGGCAAGTGCTTGAAAACGCTGGCAATCTAGTGAGGTGCGTTGACCAGGAATAATTATTTTGGTAGAAACTGCAAGTTATCCCGTTTGTCCAAAGCACCAATTGAGCACACGCTTACAAATGCTAAGTCTGGCCGAAAAGTTGTTATGGCCTCTGGTACAATACCCGTACATTTTTTTAAGAGCATGGAAATGACTGCTTTCCCGAGGTTTCGGATGTGCACCTTAAAAAATGTTCAAAAAAATATCCAAAAGGGTTCCGAAAACACACAGTGTGCCACACTTGTGACTATGTAGGTCGGAATGAAGGTTTCCGATAACACACTAGTAATTATCAAATGAAACAGATTGTCACGTGGCACGGTTAGCCAATGGGAACATCGGAGGTTGAGTAAATTCGATGGAATTGTTTGCAGAGAGGGGAGAGGTGGTGGAGGTGATAGAACGTACGTGAGTTATCGGTGATGTGGAAGGGAGTGGCTGTGGGCGTCGAACGAACGTAAGTAATCGGTGGGAAGGTGTGGAGGTGATGAGGGGTGGGTCCGTGAGAGGATGATAGAGAGTGTGGCAGGAGTTGGTGATGAATGGGGTAATGTTAATACAGTGTGATAGATTGGAGTGGGTCAGTCGTCTGCTGGACATTTTGCTGGGGGTACCTCCGAAAATGTAAGTTTTTAAAATAATAATAAAAAAAAAAATTTTTTTTTATAATTATTTAAACTTTTTAACATTTTTTAAAAATATTTCATTTTTTACATTGTTTTGTATTTTTTAATTTTAAAAGTCACCAGGTTAATGCCAAAGGTCAATGAGTCAAGTTCAAAGGTCATACTCAAGGTCACAATCATACAACATGGTGGAAAATATGGCCACCAGCCGACCAGAATGACCAAACAGGGACAGCTGTGTGCTCTAATGCCCCACACCCTTTTGCCAAAACATAATGATTCATTCTACTCATGTTCAACCGGTAATTAGCGATGTCTAATTTGGTCAGTGGTCCTTGCTACACATAGGTGTCCACAATGTAACAGATTGTAATGTCATTTACTGAACACTTCTGTATTAAACCGCTAAGGTATGACCACCAATTAGAAATTCCCGTCTGGAGTATTATTATTCTTATACAAAACACAATTTATGAGGGGAAAATTCTTACCTCGCCAGTCCAACTTTGAGTCCAACCCTGCTGTGTTATCTACCTCTTCCGTAATCGGGAAAAAGCTAGACATAAACTCGTTGCAATGTCTCTAGTCCAACATCCTTAAAAATAAAAACAGTCATTTCCACGGCTCTCTCTTCATCCTCCAATGTGCCTAAGGTTACTGCATTTCTACTCAGGCTACCAACATATTCGTGAGCCTCCCAACTGGAGTAGCAAATCTTAAAGTCGTATTCCAACATTTTCAGCACCCATCTCGTTACATGGCCTGAGCTGTTTGCATACAGTTTTAACTACTTCATATAACACAGACTATGGTAGTCTGTCTCTACCTTAAAAAGCTTCAAGTAGGCATAGGACCTAAAATGATCAAGAGGAAAGACTAGCGCCAAAAACTAAAGGTGGGTAATGGGCTCTTCATTTCTGCAGGGGTCAGAGTGTGGATAGTATAGGTCACAGGATGTAGCTCCCCATCTATATTTTGCATCAAAATGGCACCTACCCTTAGTGTACTGGCGTCGGTATGGATTTATGTTGGGTGGTCCTCCCGGAAGTATATTGATGCAGGAACTGGGGTGAACTTGTTTTGCAAGGTCCTAAATGCAATTTTCTGTTCATACTCCCCAAACAAACGGTTGGGTCTTTTTCAAAAATAACCGTCATGAACTCGCGATAGAATGACGCGAGTCCTAGGAAATACATAGTACACCTCGGGTCTTCGCATTTATTTGCCTAAGCAGACCCCTTAAAACTTCTCAAATATTTATCAGCGTCTTCATCAGGTTTCCCTGAAAAAGACTATGCTTTTATATACATCCTAGCACCCTCCATGCCTGTCGGAAGCACAAATTCCCATGTGGATGAATTTAATTGTTTATACTTATGCTATCTAGCATTTGAAACAATTTTCATCGTGGTCCTTCCTATTTACTCCAGGAATAGCCTCAGCATGCAAATCTCTGGCAAACTCACTCATGTACTAACACTTCACCCCCTTTTGAGTCACTTGAGGTACATACTCTCTCGCCCACTGTTACAGTTAACAGCATGCATCCTCCAACCCTAAACCTCTCATGCAGTTTTACAGTCAGGTAAAATTTAAAAAATTTAGAATAACTCAAATTTAGACAAAAAAAAACTACGAGCAAAAAACATATGTACCCACTTATTTAACATAGCTTAATACTTACTTAAATAAAATCGTCTTCAACCTTAAATATAGCCTTATGAGTTTACATATTTTAAAAAGTGTGGCAGCAGCAATAAGTTATTTACTAATTTAACAATATCACTTTAAATAACACTTAATTAGATAATTTTAAACTCAGTTTACCCAAATGATACTGTCCATTTATCAAAACCTTTTTATTAACTTCTCTTTATTGAACCACTGGCTTAAAACTATATGCTATGTTAAAAATTTGCACTAAAATAATTACCCCACAAACGAAAAAAAAAAAATACTCAAACACATTATTTAATCTGTCATCGTATCACACAAAATGTTTACTTCGTTTCCCATCGCGGCCTATCACAACATCCACTATCATTCTACTAATTTTAATGTACCGGTTGCGTAAAGCAATTAAAGAGAAGCGCCGGGTAAAATTGAGCGCCTGTGTGATTTTGTTGCACGATAACGCAACACCTCACACGGCCCGCCAAACGTCCGAACTGCTGTAGCGAATCAAGTGGGACGTATGGCAACATCCTCCATACGGTCCAGACTTAGCGCCATGCGATTTTCATGTTTCCGGTAAGCTGAAAAAGGATCTCGGTGGACGACGATTCCGAAACAATGAGGAGGTGAAAGCAGCTGTCTCCGGGTGGTTACATATCGCTGGAGGAGATGTCCACGCATCCGGAATCGAAAAACTGGTTGACCGTTCCGAGAAATGTTTACAGTCTCTTGGGGACTATGTGGAAAAGTGAACTTACATTGTATGTTGTCATAGCCGTGTTGCCTATGTATAGGGAGATTCATACATGGCCATAACGTGGAAGTATAACTTATTTATTGATTTGCCCTCGTACTATTGTGGTAATACTTTTAGTACAAGTTGTAATGCATGGCGACATGAAAGTTACCATTGAATGTTGAGCGTAGCTTACAAGATGTTCCACTGTGATAACGGCGATGCTGTGTTTACAAACAGTGATGTCCTGTATAAACCAAAGAAGAAGTCAAAAGGCAATGACCTTCAGCCCTCACAGTCAAACCACACTGCTGTAGTCTCCCTGTGCTATCGGAACCATAGAGCTGTAGTCCTCATTGTCGGTTGAATCGACACCTCTAGCATCTGGCATTTTTGAGCTACTTGCACCGAGTACTGCATGCATAGGTATGTGTTCTGGATCCTGCACGTCGGAATTCGGTTGTGTGTGTCAACACAAGTGCCCCTAGCGACCGCCATCGCTAATACAAACGATTTTAGCAGCCCCTTTGTCAGGTGACAGTGGAAACGACGATGGCTGAAGACAACAGCAACCCTAGCAGACGATGGGCGTGCACACTAGTGGTCGACTGGAGAAACGAAGATGGCGAGAGCATCTGTATGTATTGCTCAAGCAGCCGCCGATGGGGAACTGAGTTCGAGATTTGACACTATACAAACAAATATGAATTCTCTTTCGGACTTAAATCCGGTAATTTTTTTCTAGTGATGGAGGTGAACCTAAAGCGTGGGTTAAGATAAATGAATAACCTAGAAATAATTTATACAGTTTACCTTTATTTACAAACTTGACATAATAAGAATACACGATAATTTTGATACACGCTCCATATGTCCTTCATTCGGGCAAAACATTTGTGGTGACTGTTTTGGAAGAACAATTCCTGCTGTTAGTATTCAAGCCACACATATTCGCATATACCACACAGCAGTTATCACATGGGTGGGTATTGTAGACGATGGCAAATAAACAGTTACTATCTTCATGACATTTGGCACTGGTGGGGTTACTGAATGTCTTACAGTAATACATGCACATGCTTCCCGATGAACGACAAACATTGCCTATGCACTTTTTGTTATATTTATACAGGAAATCACTGTGGGTTAACACAGCATTGCAGTTATCACAGTGGAACATCTTGTATTCTGGGCTGTACATACAATGGCAACTTTTATGTCACCATGCTTTAGAACTTGTACTAAAAGTATTTCCAGAATAGTAACATTGATATGGCAATTCTTATAGCGACTCTTCAGGACTTTTGCTGTTGACGATGCCGACAATATTACAGATGGTAAGTCTTCAACCATTGATTCCGTCTTGATATTGAAGCAGATTACATGATAGTAGTAGATGAATGTATTCGTAATGGTCTGCTTACCGCCAACATGCAGGTCAACGAAATTATATCTGTTATTACATGATGCTCTCTTGTATTCTGTTAGCCCTACATTCTAATGTGCATTGTCTATCTCGCGTTGCCTCAGTAGATTACTGCTGGCTGTGTGGTACAAACGTCAGCATGGTTGCTGAATTTAAATATATTACCTTATCAGGTCGATCGTTGTCTAGCCTGCGAAGTTGTCAATTAGACCTCTCAACTTCTTTACACTCGTTAATCTTTCAGTGTTGGAGAGGCCTTGTTCTTCTTTTACTGCTACTGTTGCTCGCTCCCGATGTGTGTTACACCAGCTCCTGGGATCTGATGTTTCTGCAAGTGTAGCACTACCTTGAAAACACTCTAGGCAATGGAGACATCCAATAATCTCTTCGTCCTGTTGCAGATAGAGATGTAGGTGTTTGAAGACGGATTTTATTACATTTTGTGCATATGCGAGAAGGAATTCTTTATGCGGGAATGCACGCTCAGTATCTTTGTCGAGTGCTGCAAGTGATTCAATTTTGCAGTTTTTCGTAATAGCTGATAAATTTTTTTGTCCATTGGAATAATATCGGATTATTTTCACAATGTTTTCTCGCCGAAGCAATGAAGTTCTGAGTGATCTGTGGTGGTAATAATTGCTGTTTTTTTAGACCTAAAAGTGAGTATGGTGGGCAGAAGCGATATCCTCTACCAATACCGGTTTATTCGAAGCAATATATTAAATAAACATGCTAATATTTGCAGCTTGATGTATTGAAATGAAATACCATTCTACATTGTAATATATAAATGAACTCCTTTCGTAAAGGGACATGTATGTGTAAAATGTGATTGGGGTGGTTGGTGAGTTCTTATAACTATTTTCTTTTTCATTTTATTTTAATATCAGTTTGCATCAGTGTATAGCTGTGTTGACCATATATTTTCCTCACTTCACAATTAATATTTCTTGGCCTAACAAATGTAATGTGCACGATGCTCATGCAATGTGCATTTGTTGGTAAATGTGTATAACTATTTGATATTATAAATTTTTTAGCTGTATTGTCTCATCGAATAGAATAAGTGCCATCTCTCTTGCGCGACTAATGGTTTATATGTATTTTGTTCCGTTTATGGTCACAGTTCTGATAATATAAATTATACGTATTCAAATAAGTAAATGTATTTAAAACATGATAAATTGCTAATTTGTATTGTGTAACTGAATCCTCCTCGTAAAGAAAAGTGATTGTGTGACTCGTCTGGTCTACCACCCTGGTGCCTAACGCTGCTCTTTCTCGGCTAGAGTGCTGTGCTGTGTCATCCGTGCGCTTGTCGAGCCCTGCACAGTATCCATGCTGCTGGTCGGCCACATGGGACGCATTTCAAATTCTCATGATGTTAGTTGATAGAGCGAAATCGGCCGAGTCGGATGTGTTCCTCTACTAGTGATGAGAGTGTTGGTTGTACGCTGGATCCAATGGTTTTTTTTTCAGTCTGTTGGAAAGGTGGTCGTTTGCTATTCTGTTGTACTGGCCAGGACATTCTGGTATTGTATCACATCGTTTAACACACAGCGTACAGCACTCGATGCATGCGTAATATGTAATTGTGCTGGTTGGTAAGTGCTTATAACTAACTTTCCTTCACATTCTGTTTTTATATCTGTTTGCATCAGTGTGTAGCCGTGTTGAAATTATCGCAACTGTACTTCTCGGCTTCGCAAAAGTATTTTTTTTCCGACTAACGTGATGTAAAGCACACTATGCTCACACAATATAGATAGGTTGTTGAAAGGTTACAACTATTTGCTTTTATATTGGTTTGCATCATCACTTACCATTGACTTATTTCTAGCGCGACTAATGGCTTAAATATATGTTGTTTTGTGGCAAGAATATGAAAACAGTCTATACAAGTCGTATAATGTGTATCGAACTTTGACGTATTGTAGTCATATTTAAGATTTGTCCTTGTGATATATCGATCTTTCTCATGTCGACATGCATTCTAGCTTCTAGTAAACTTCTCGGCGTGATAGCAACACTTATATCACTATTATGGACTGTGCCTCCATCGGGTTTTTATACGCGTACTTAGGGCATACTTGACACTTGTGACATTTTTCTTTGTCGGGGGTGGTGCCTATGTTTTGAATTTCGTTACTGTATCTTGAATGGTTCTGAAATTACAGCCAATTATGTATATACTTGCGCTTAGGCCATACTTGACTTTGCACTCATTTTGTTGTCGGCAGTGATGTCTATGTTACTAACTTGAAGACTATATCTTAAACTGTTTCGAAATTACAGCTAACTATGCTTATAAGTGCGTTTAAGGCATACTTTAACTTGTGGTCCTTTTTGTTGTCGGGGGTGGTGTTTATGCTACGAATTTGGTGACTGTATCTTAAACATTTCGGAAATTACAGTCAACTATGCTTATAAGTGTGCTAAGGGCATATTTGACCCTGCAGTACTTTTTTGTTGACAAGGGTGATGCCTATGTTACAAATGTTTGATACTAAATCTTAAAGTAAAGGCATATTACAGTCAACTATGTTTATAAGTGCCCTTAGGCCATACTTGACACTGCGGTCACCTTCCTTGTCGGGGGTAATTTGTATGTAACGAATTTGGTGACTACATCTTGAATGGTTCGGAAATTACAGCCAAATATGCTTATAAGTATGCTTAGGGCATATTTGACCCTGCTGTCTTTTTCCTTGTCGGGGGTGATATATATATGTGAATTTGGTCACACTATCTTAAATAGTTCGGAAATTACGGCCAAGTATGCTTATAAGTAGGCAAAGGACGAACTTGACATGTACATGCGGCACGACGCTATGCTGGCATGTGTGACAGATCATGAGAAAAAAAACAAGTGGTATGATAGAGCATGAGAAAACAAAGGTGGAATGCAGTAGCCAATCAGAGACGAGACCCTTTCGAGGGCCTCGTATAGCCAATCAGAGAATCGGAAAATGAGAATTTCTGAGTAGAGAAAGTGAAATTCAAGTTTGCAGTTACTGGAGAGGAATGATAGAGCAGGAGGTCTCTTCGTGACGTATCCAAGATGGCCACGACTCGTCCTCTCGTCCCGAGACAGGAGCCTGGTGACGCTGAATTACCCTTTCCTACTGCTATAAATAAATAGAGTAATTAAAATAAAAGATGAGGGGATTCGCTTGTTTATATTTACTATAAATCTTAAAGTGTGTTCTCGTAAAAAAATAACAACAATGGTAGTAACTTGACGTCGACTATAACTAGCCAACCGCCATGTAACAAGAGACAGGGGGGTAAAAAAAAAAGTGTAAATGCGACAGAACACACACATACTGGAAGATAAATACAGGGAAGTGCTCCCTACTTATATTGTCTGAAGAAAAGAGAAGTCAAGACTGGTTTAAGGACTGCCAGGACCCATCGACACTAAGAACGCATTATTGCAGGCAGCTATCATTCAGCCGCTCTGGTCCGCTGTGACATGCTGACTCCACGCCGACATTTCAACACCACACAACTACATCCAAACACTACCCGGAAAAAAGCTATGACCTACTTTAGGGGCATAACTCCTCATTCTCCCGTGCCCGTATATTTCTGAAAGACATGGCAAATCTCCTACAGCAGCAAACTTGCTCGAAAAACTCGCCAAAGCTAGCACGTGACCACTTGATTCTTCCACGGTTTTACTAAACAACTGCTCCCTTCTCTCTCGTCTTTTCCGCTTACGTAAACTGCATGCAGGCAGCCCACGAGCAGCCTGCCAATCAGCACCGAGGTGCTATTTTCATCGGTTTCCCACTCCTCCGAGCATTAAACTCCGCGTGGCCCACACTTCCTAAAAAATAAGAATAAACTGCCCAGTGTGGTTCAGTAGCCCCTCACGGATGCCAAACTCCAAGCTCGCGACTTCGGTATATAATTTGACCGACGCTCGTGGCCTACAAGCGGACAACTGGAAGCCAACCCGGAAGACTGGAGCTCCTCGCTTGACCACAGGCCACTCGAACTCCAGTCTTGTAATGAATCACTTTTAAAAACTTTTTAAGTGCACAAAAACTTCTCAATAAATATAAATATGAAAAAATCTTTAACGACATACATAAATATACAAATAAAAATATACGTTTTTAGCCTACTTTCCGAAAAAATAAAAGCTTATGAAACCACTTTCCTTTCTGTGCATTTGTGTTTATATATGTGTGTATGGTGATTGTTTGTTTGTGTGTGCCCCCCTCTAAAAACTACTGACCACATGGACCGAATCTCACCAAACACCATATATATATAGTACTTAGTAAGGATATCAAACTTTAACAGTTTTCGACAATGCCAGATGCTTATCATAATAGTGGTGTTTTAAAAATATGGTTTATATGTAATTTCTCGACAAAAAATTAAGTGATTTAAACCAAATTTCCAATGCTGACAAGTACGAGTATGCATTTAAATTAGAAAGGAAGTGTTACACCCATTTGAGAAGATACCACTTTATGAAAAGTTGAGCTTTTATATCATATATCGGAAACTACTCAACCAGTCCCCACTAAATTCAGTATGTACGTAATTATATACTAGGCCATAAAAAACTTATGCTATTTGAATAGATAATAAACTAATGTTAAAAATGGTGGCCATACATATTTTTTTAGGTTAATTTTCTGTTCCTGCCACACCATTTATCCAATTTCGAACAAACTTTGCATTCTTCAAGGTACTTTTAAAATCATAAAATACGCTAATACACAGACTTATTTGTCCGCCACTTTGTAAGATTTTACCGCACGAAAAATAAATTTTTAATGCCAAATCTCGCTGACGAATAAACCGATGTGTACCAAATTTCACATGAAAACATACTACAGTAGACAATGTATATTATTAAGACTTTTTAAGCAAATGAGGCACTTATTTTCAAATTATTGAATATATAAAAAAATTATGTTAATATGATTTATCTATGAAATTATGTAACTAATTTCATCCCAACTTTGTCGGCTGACAGTATTTAATCAAGCAATAATATATTAAACACAACGCCTCTTTTTGCGCCATTTTGTATGACTGCACAACACAAATTTTTTTTTTTTGTCAATTAATGGTAAATAGACCATCAAACATATAGTACTAAGGTAGACCATGTCAACTAATATGTTTTAAAGTGATTCAGGCTATAATTTCATAAATGGCGGTCATATAAATATTTTAGTTTAGTATGGTGTACCTACAAAATCATATAACAAATTTCAGCCCAACTTGGTATGCTGGCAGTACTTGTTACAACTATCAAATATGTCCATACATAGTCCCTTTACTCCACCATTTTGTAAGATAGTGCACACAAAACAACTAGATTTACGGCCTACATCGGGAAACAATAACCGATCCCACCATATTCAACTGGCAAAGGTGACAAGATATCTTCTGCAGTCCACCTTAAAATTAATTTTTATGAATTAAATGGCTAGATATATATTTTCGACATTGGCAGTGAGGTAAATATTTAATGTTAGCATGCCATACATCCCAACAAATTGCATACAAACTTTACATGGTAGCAGTGTGTATGACAAATTCTACTGTGCAAATACATAACTTTTATATAGGTTACCTATGAATATAGCATCACATGGGAAAACGGGGCTTTTATTCCATATCTCGGGGACCAATAAACAGTTTCCCACCAAATTTTGCCAGTAGCCCATGTAAACATACACTATTTAAATGATACACGTGCTTGATTTTCAAAATGATTGCTCTGTAAATATACCAGGTGAGTAAATCCGGTATTCAAAATTTTAATTGATTATAACTGAAGTTAATGCTTATAATCCTACTTAAATAATGTGTGCCAGATTATGGTACGGGGTACTAAGTTCTGGTCTTGTGTAAAGCATTTGTGTATTGGTAATGGTCAACAAGATTTCAAGACCTACCTACACTCTACACTTTTAATGATTACATAAAATCTATTTGCATCCGTGCATAGGAGAGTAGGTTCTTTATTTATATCGGTGTTTTCTTACTTATTACAAGTTTGACCATCATATTATGGATATGTAGAAATGTATTCACATGTTATTTATGACTGAAATATTATTTCTTATATATTTCTTTGTAATTTATGTTATAAAATAATTTGAATATCATAATTAATATAAAAAGTCATAACCATAAAAAAAACCTTTCTCTATTTTCCTTTGTTGTTTTTTCCTCACATATTTCTTTTTTTTATATTCAGCAATTTGTCCTTTAATTTCTTTCTCAGACAAAAAATTAGTAATGTAAAATATTTTCGACATTTTTTAATTTTTAATTTTTAATCTTTTACAATCTTAAACTTGTACTTTTCCAAAATTTTGTCCCATTTTAAACGTTTCGGTATTTTATTTAATTACAAAAAATTGTTTTCTAAATTTAATTTTTCATTGAAATATTCAAATGTCTTAAAATATTGACTTTCGGATATAAATTAGAATTTCTAGGTGCAATTCTTTGGATTGAATTTAAATGAAATATTTTTTTAGTTTTACAAAACTTTTCTAAAATCCATTATAACGAATAAAAATAACTGTTCTTTAGATAATCATAATCTTAACTAATTTATATAACATATTTTATTTTCTTTAAACAGAATATACAAATTTATTTACACTTTGCTTACTTAACTCATATCATAAAATCGTTTTATTCCAAAGACAAGGTATTTTTTTTAAGATGACATTTTAATTGTTAAAATTTATTAAATTTTTTTATTCCTAATCAATAGTTATATTATGGGCATTCGAACACAGCATCATGACAGGTAGGCGGGAGGAAGAAGCTTGGTAAGGAAATGACAAACTTCATGCGTTTGCATTCAACTTCGGGGTGGCCATCTTGGCAGTCAGTGTAATTCGGAGGCGGCCATCTTGGAAGCCAGTGACAAAATGTGCAAAAATGTGCAAAAAATTGCAAAAAAAATTTTAAAAAAATTATTTTTTTACAATATTAATTTATAAAAATTAATTTTTCATAATTGTCGTTTTAAAAAGTGTGATTTAATATTTCAAAATATGGATTAAATATTTTAAAATATTGATTTAACTTTTCAAAAGTTCCGAAAAATTATTTTTTCCTAGCACATTTCCTGGTGGCCATTTGGTTCATGGAGGCTCCCTAAGCCGACGCCAAGGGGTCAGCCATGTTGGTTGCGACTCCCGAAGACGACGCACCCAGCAGTTATGCTCTGGCATTCAAGGGGGGCCGCAGTGATGCAATGGGTAGAGTGCAACTTCACGCTCTTGCAATCACGCACCCATTCCTGCATCTCCCAACAGAGACGCAGCCAGGACATAGCTTCGGGACGTCATGAATTCAAAGGGGGGGGGGG
>NQII01008097.1:0-78534 GCA_002778355.1 Clitarchus hookeri
ATGTGACCTTTCTGAAAATTTTTTCTTCATTTTATTGTTCTTATTTATGTAATTCTGTTGTACGACATGCCTATATAAGTATATACGGATCGTGCGTATGATCGCGCTAGTTCTTATTATTTTTAATGTGACAGTTTGGTAGTCTGTGTTTCGGATGAATCAGGAATTTTATTTATGTGCTTCTGCTGTGTAGGTAATCGTTCTAACGTTTAAATTTTTTTTTAACACTGTATGGATTGTTCGTTCTCGTTTCTTACAGTTCTAAGTTGTGTTATTTTTGTGTACGTGCTTCCCGCCCTAGACAGTTAGACTATAATAAAGAATTGGAATGTAATAAATGACCGTATTCCGTGCCGCTTGTCTGGTGAAGAATTGAAGCCCCAGCCTGTGAACTACAAACAAGTGAGCGAGTGCACGAAGGATGGTTCATTATTACGCAAAAATCTCGGGTCTTTGGGTATGAAAGTTTATAAACACTACAAAATGCTTATACGCCTGAAATGTATATTAACACCTTATTCACAAGGAAACATCAGCCAATAATAGTGAAGAGTTTTAAAAAAAACTAACTGGTATAGTTGAAGTTTTGCGTTTCTAAAAACAAACATTTTTAAGCCCAATTGCGCCAAAAATAATACATAAAAACCTGCCAAAATTGTGCGTTGTCATCTACCAAACATTACCTAGAGAAGAACCTGCATGATTCCAGTTTATCGAATGAGAAATCGCCCACGGCATGCCGGAACCATTCAGATGAAAGGACTATTGAACGACAACATGATGCGGCCACTACGAACTTACTGTCAACTCCCTGGATTTCTCAATTGTCTGCCTGCTCGGACCACAACTTTCTATTTATTGTCTTCTGCTGCTCTGGTGGGAGACTACTTTCATACAGTACTTGGTTGCACGTGATACAGTAACGACATTTCTTCCTCTTTGTGACTGGCTAAGAAGTAGTCCAGGGATTGTGCAAACCACTGTGTTACGGCCCTGAAAATAACACTACAGCATATGTTCTTCAAGTATAACCTGTCACTGGAACAATTTATGAGATTCATGAACTCTTGTGGTAAAATTTACCGTGTCGCTTCGTAGTATTCAACTAATCTGTGACATCACAGCAAAGCGAGCAGGCCTACTCCTTGTATACTTGATGTGACATTTTGGAAGGTAAGCTCGATAGATATCAGGAATTTGATGTTTTGCTGCGCTACCAATATTTGTCCGAAGATCTATAGACGCACTCTGTGATGGTGTGAGCCAGCCATAAACCTGAATCAGTACTGCGATCGAGTCTTGAACATATCGGTATACTGACAGAACATACAACCAAATATTGGTTCGTGTAGTACTAAATTATATCAAATTGCTCCAACCAAATATAATGTTTACTTAATCAAATTTAAAAGCAACAAAAGTAAATTTGTTTACTTAACTTAATACACACTAGAATTTAAAAAAAATCATCTGGGTGGGTCAAAACCAAATATTTTATTCGGACAGTTGTATATATATTTGTTTGGCCACTCATTTTATTTCTTTCATTCGAAAATAAAGCTTCATAGTTATTTGCATTTTTTTGTGACAATTTCGATAGTAAAGAGGTCTTTTAGTGCATATATTGATGCTTAATAAACGTATAGAAATCTTAATAAACTAGAGACCTGAAAAATTCGCGAGTTCAACGACTTGCAGGATGAACTCTACAGCCTCATGTACAAATATGCCGATGTCAACTGCACATTGGATGTCTGCTGTCACAGTGGAAGGCAACGATTGGGCTAGCGTTCTCCAGAAGGCGTCAAACATAGCGTGGTCCAATAGCTGAAGTTATATAAACACACGGTCTTTGAATTCTAACTTGTACCGAAATTAAACAGCGAATTTTTCAGATCTCTAGTTATTAGCTAGTCCACCTGCTTTCGCGAAAATATCTGTGGCAGATAGACATCAACGCACTATGTGCAAACAATCAGTGATCATTGGTATATTGGCATTGTTTTTATGTCTTAGTTTACTGGGCCTGAAAGAATTAAGTTACTCTGGGCAAANTAATTTTTCAGGTCTCTAGTTATTAGCTAGTCCACCTGCTTTCGCGAAAATATCTGTGGCAGATAGACATCAACGCACTATGTGCAAACAATCAGTGATCATTGGTATATTGGCATTGTTTTTATGTCTTAGTTTACTGGGCCTGAGAGAATTAAGTTACTCCGGGCAAAAAACTTCGTTGATTGGTTGGCGGACACCTCAGACGCGCGACAGTTCTAATCATCCAACCACGAAATTGTTTCGGAACTAATGGGTTTTCCAGAACAACTAGTCATGGAATATNGAACTAATGGGTTTTCCAGAACAACTAGTCATGGAATATTATCGCAAAAAAAAAAACAGGTGGCCTCGTTAATATGTTATTTCTCAAGGACGGAGAAATATCCACACAAGCAATTCTCGAACTGCTACCGAGTTTAGTTCTCAAAGGGTTGTCAGTAAATCTTTACCACACTCGAAGTGTTAGTTTAACAACCCTCCAGTTAGCGTGAAGAAGTTTTTATGTAAATAGCAAATGTGTTTGTGCGCGACCAGAGCTCGGTTGGCGGGGTTTATTGGTGCACGTGTGTTGNGTTTTTATGTAAATAGCAAATGTGTTTGTGCGCGACCAGAGCTCGGTTGGCGGGGTTTATTGGTGCACGTGTGTTGGTGCACGTGCTCGCTCGTACAACGCAATATCCTCCAAGTCTCTCACTATCCTCTCCCTCCCCACCAACAACTGGCTTGCTCGGGTAGCCTCATGACGTCCGGGTTTATGAACCTGTCCCTCAGCGTCGACTAGCAAGGGTAGCTACCCCCGTTACTTCCACCCTGGCGCTCCCAATTATCCAGCAGGAAGTCTCCTCTTTCACCCCCGGCTGATTGTAGCACGGCTGAGCTGAGGCGCCATATACCCACCCCCCAACCCTGCACCCGNAGGAAGTCTCCTCTTTCACCCCCGGCTGATTGTAGCACGGCTGAGCTGAGGCGCCATATACCCACCCCCCAACCCTGCACCCGCCACGAGCCTATTCTAACACACCATTGTTTGTCACGGGAAAAAACACTCACCGTTTACAACGTCTCAACTCACTGCACAGACTTCAGCAAAGATTCTTTCATTATTGGCTGTCGTGCGTGTGCCACTTTCCCACTTCCCTGAAGCCAATTAGAATTCCGACACCTGTCTCCAGCCCAAGAGGAAAATTTCGAAGACCAGTCAAAATTACAATATCCAATTATAAAAGGATCAGGACTCCACAGATTTGTGGATGAAACTTTTGCTCGAAAAATTGTGTCCGTTCTCCGAAGTCTCTAACTGTCTGCCGCGCGTTGGTAATAAAGAACATAGGTGAATATGGAGCAGCACCGGAATGATATGGCGGGGTAACAGGAGACCCCCGAGAAAACCCGCCAACCAGCGGCATTGTCCTGCGCGATGCACATGAGCGACCCCGCTAGTAATTTAAACCAGCTAGCCTTAATCGGAGACGAACGCTCTAGCCATTGCGAAACCGCGACCCCGATCATCAAAAGAAATAAACATGATTTAATCTTGTCACAATAAAAGTTTTATAGGCCATGACACAAAGATGTCAGCGCTGGTGTGTTATACTAAGATGTGATTTTTTACTTATAATTCACAACTTAAACGGCGTGTGACTACATGTTAGATTCACGTTTGTTATAGGACCACCGCTGCAGGTATCAGACTAATAGCAAACGTTTATAATTCTTGTAACTCTGTCCCGCATGGTCAGGTTAAACAGGAGAGTGAGTTCAACGGCCACAGCCAATGAACAAGTGACCTTGACTTGAGTGTGAACATGTCTGTGGAGTCTGGCTTGGTGCCGTTTTAGAAAAGGAAATGGAAGTGTTTTCCAGCTATTCCCTGAGTAGAAGGAAGTAGAGGGTTATGGAGTAGTGCCGTATTGCATATAGTATTTGCTGCACTCTGTTGGATAACAGCACAACTACTTCAGCAGTAGCTGATGTGGCGTTTCAACACGGCGGGGTCGCCCCCAGATTTCGCATGTAGAAATCGTGTTGGATGATGCCGCTGGTAGACAGGTTTTCTCCAGGATAGCCCATTTCCCCCCGTCCTTGCATTCCGGCGCTGAACTTTACTCACCTTGCTTCACTGTCATCTACTCTCAAGACCTTGACGTTAATAGCTGACACAATCTTGCCACGCCTCTTGGTGTTCCTATTAAAATCAGTATTCTTAGAGACTAAGTATACTACGACAAATATATTATATATGAGATTTTTTCCCTCGTATATTGTGTTGTTAAATATTAATTGTATGTTGTTATACAAATATTCTATATTTCACGTAAGGATAAGATATATTAACTTTACGAACGAGCTGGCAGCAACTAAGACTAAAATAATTTCACTTGTGTATTAACCTTTTCTAATCATTTTTAATTACTACATTACGAACAGAAATATGTAGATCATTACTGAGCAAAGCATTGTTAGGTCAATAAAAATCTCTAAAGTCGTTAGCTATTGCACGCCGATTGTTCACAATCGTCAACATGTTGCATAGGAAGCTTATATGTGAACAGTACTGTACTCTGCGAGGTTCAGTGCGCAGTGACCTTCCCTATGGATATTTGATTCCTTAAACGTGCTGCTTCGTTTCATTGTGACTGGTTCATATCACTGATAACCAGGCACAGTTACTGCAAATTATTACGGCAGGTTCTTTGCCAGCTAAGTACAGCACGCATCTACAAATTTCTCATTTGCAATACTAGTAATAGAAAATGAATGTGGGGATGAAATGGTTAATATCTCAGAGTGTAGTATTATAAAAAACTTTCTGGAATGGAGTGTTAAATTTTCGTTTACGTGCGGATTGCGAAAACAGTTTCGCACTTGGTGAAATATCGAGGAGATACAAAAACAACTGATTTTATGTTTTTTTTTATTTAATCCGCTAAAACCCCAACCACCACAATTAAAGAGAACACATGTTATATTAAATACTGTTATTTCATAAAATGTTGTTTAAATGATGCAGTATTTAATGATTAGTTCAATTTAAGAATGTATAAATAATTTATTTGTTTGTCAATTATTGTAGTTTGTTTTTATGTACACTGTAAGAAATTATTTTCATATTTACCATATCAGTGTATACGTACAGTGACAAAGCGCAAATTGTAAAATATTTCCTTATACATCCATGGGCACGTTTCTACAGTTGCTCGGGAAAGAGTCAAATGCGTAGGGAAGTACCTAACTTTGTGTAGTAGTGACGCTGAATATTACTATATTCTCATCCATATACGCAGTAATATTAACGTATACTGTAGACGTTAAAAACTTCCATTACTGTGGAGGAAGTTTACCAGAATTTGTTTTACAGTGTAGCTAATACCAATGTGTCAATATCCCTTCAGAGAATTGCAGGAAATAAAATTGAACAACTGTGATTGTGTCGCTTGATGTTATCATGCAGAGCGTAGACAGCAGTAGATTACACAGAAAAGCCAGACAGCCTTCATTTCTCAAACTTGAAAAAATTATTTCCATTCAAATTTTCGGTCCCTGGTGATGCGATACGCGGCTGGAAAGTTAAAACAACTTGCCAGTGTATCTGAAACTTCTTTGCTTCCCTGTAATTGAAATCCGTCAACAGAATAAAATGGATTAATTTCGAAAGTAATTTGGTTTGACTGGCATATAGAAGAAATTAAGGAATGCAATTAATATATGTCCATACTAGGGAAATATAGTTAATTTCGGTTCACTTTGAATTTAAATAAGTGATTTATTGCCCATTCCGAGTATAATTCACGAAAGTTAATTGATTTCGAATAAATGGAAAAATATTTTTTTAATTCTTCCTTTATATACTAAAGCTCAGAGAAAAAACCATATCTCACATTTTCGGTGTTTGTGTAACTCGCATCATAGCCACGCGTCTTAGAAACCGTTATTTATGTAGAAAGATAATAACTTGCTCGGTTTCAGTGCACTATTTCCTTTCGTTGTTGATTGAAGAGTGTCAGTGAAGTGGCTTCCTCATATGACTGGACGAATGAGAATCTATGTTCTCCTTTCCCTAGCGCCTTTGATTCGTCTTCTAAGAGAAAATATTTGTGAAAAACGTGTGGCATATTAATGACAGTAGGAGGATAATACGTCGTCATGTTGGCAAGGGAGATTTTTGCAGCTAACCAGTCACTCTCTGAAGACAAGACAACACTTAATTTACTGATTCTAAACGATGATGTGTTACTCAAAAAGGACATTATTCTTCATGTCATAAATATGCTTTACAACATTCCCCAGTAAGAAATGGGACATGCCAAGTAAATTAGAGCTTTAATCATTTATTGAGTATAGTTTAACCTTATATAGAGCTGTTACCACTGGAACATAACTCACGTTCAGAAAATCAATTCACTCACACTTTGGTAAACGTTTACTGAAAACCAAATCCGCCGTCTGTTATGACTGACTGGTTACAATTGTGGTAGTATGACGAAAATACACCGTCATATAAAACCACGTAGAGTCAATAAGAATCAATTATATTTGCGTTATTTTAATAAATTTTTCAATATGAATATTCTGCAACAAAGCTCCCTAGTAAAAAAAAAAAACAAAAAAATCATGAGGTATATTAGATAAGTTGAAAAATGGGCTTTTCTAAGAGAATTAGTGAGACATTACTGAAATGTTGCTGTTATATCTCGCCTTATAAACGGCTATTCCACTAGTGTCTTCTCAAGTATTTTGTTCCAGTACTGTCATCTCAAACGCATCTACTCTTATAGTATTTTCTAACAGTTCAGAAACTAACATTTGTTCGAAATTATCAACGGTATAAACATTTTTATTAATGTTTGTTTCGTTTCAGTAACTCCGTCAACATGAACTTAGTCACGGCATCTTCTTAGTTATGAACCCCTACGTTTGCGTAAACCAGTTTTATGATTTTACCATGAGATTAATTTGTTTAAGCAAACATTAAAAAGCATAATATAAAAAATCTTCATGAAAAATATTTATGGTTTCTGTTAGGGCGCTACAGAAAAAAGTATAAAGCGGAAAAATAAAGATATTAAAATATTTATTATAATGAAGTGAAATTATAAAAATATTTATTAATGTAAAACATTGTTTTTGTATGTGATAATCTCTTATAATGCTGTTCGCGTTTATATTGGTAAGGGTCCAAGCTGCACAGTAAAGCGGCAGGAAACGTGTAGAGAGTTGGCACGGGCTGTGGGATCGGGTAGTACGATGTGTTGAGTTCGTTGTATACATGGCGTTGTAATTGCCATCGCACATGCTTCATGACTTTCAATGTTCGGAACGGGTCATACCGTGGCACAGCTTCTATTTATGTTTTTTTTTAATAACTAGCTCATCCAGCCACGCGTTGCTGTAGCATAACGTGTTTTGGTTCTATTCATTTATGTGAAATTAATTTAAATAATTAAATGTATCTTCAAAATCTTTAAACAATCGAAAAAAAAAACATTCAGATCAACACTGAAATGTTCAGGCAGACAGCTGTCAACAAAGGCACTTCCTAACGCGAAAGCATTGTAAAAATGAGCTTATCGCAGATTTTAGTGCCTTTGCAGGTAAAACAGATAAAAAAGAAAGGTGTACAAACATTAGTGGGAACGAAAGGAATGNGCAGATTTTAGTGCCTTTGCAGGTAAAACAGATAAAAAAGAAAGGTGTACAAACATTAGTGGGAACGAAAGGAATGTTTATAAAAAATCAGAATGAAATGTGGTTGATTTTTTAGGGAATTATACGTGTCCGAAAAAATGGACACAATATATAGATAGATTATAAGAGCCCAGAAATTTCGATGATTCATTCGGGAGCAAGCTAGACTGCACGATATGTTGTGCACTCAAGCCTCAGTTAGTTGTTCATTGGTTGTTGGTCCAGTTTAACTCCAGAGCAAGAATCACGGTATTCCGCTCTTGTTTCCCTTGCAAGTTCGCTATTGGTCGAAAGCGTTCCGTGGANACTCCAGAGCAAGAATCACGGTATTCCGCTCTTGTTTCCCTTGCAAGTTCGCTATTGGTCGAAAGCGTTCCGTGGCGTGGTGCAATAGAGTTAGGAACTCAAATGCATATGTTGTTGAAGTTTACCTTGTCCTTATTCTTGGGTCTCTAATAATGATAATTTACATACGCTTGCTAGTACACTTGTCTCTCACAAACGCGTACCCACATTTGTGGGGAACTTGGCAGACGTTGCCGTTTACTAGTGAATCCGTTTCACTTACACTTGAATTCTATCCCTATTCCCTATATATCTCACTTCCCATCCATTCGTATATAAGTACATTTTTTCAAGCGTTCCACATATGTTCCAACTCTTGTTAGATTCTGCCAGTGTGTTTTCTATTTATAAATTCTTAATCGAGTTATCCATTTAAAAATTCTTAAACGAACCTTCCCATCTAACCTGTGCCATAAAACTCATTCCAAGGTTATAATTGTTTACTTGAATATCACTGCAAGAGAAGAACAGTTTCAAATCGTATTTGTAGTGCACGACAACATAGATTCCATGATACTAGAGAACCTACAATTTCGCGTTATAAAACGATACCAAGTTAGACTCCTCAGTGCTATACATACACAAGTAGAGGTCACTTTACCATCGCCTGCTGTCCCTTGCAGACTCCACCCAGCCACACGGAGTGAACAAACTAGAATGGTATTTTTTTCCTATTGGTGCAAAATACCAAGGAACGTGTTGTATGAGCGGATGTTCAACGCCACACGTGAACCTAACATACACTGTATGCAGTCTAATTTGATCCTGAACTATAACGCGAAATGATAGGGTCTCCTGCTATAAATACATATCGTACTGAAATTAATAGTATATGACGTATCGTCAAGTCTTCACGATACTCTAAACATATAACCAGCAGTCTTCCTAGCATCTAGATGACAATGCTCAAGTTAATGACGTCACGGCACGGTTTGTTGCGGGGCCGTGTTGGCGCAGCGGCTGTAGCACTCGCCATTCACCAGATATATATTGCAAAATAATTTCTGTGTTTGTGGTGCAGGGTGTGAGAGTGGTCTTCCGTTACGCCGTCAGTCCCTTCACAAAAATAAAGTCACGCGGTTATATATATTATTCACGGTAAAATTAGCAGTTTTTGAAGCCGTCTAATTTGGAATAATATTTAGGGGCAGTGACATTTCGCGAAATTATTTAGATACAAGATACACTCCAAAGCACTGTAGGGTCATCCAGCTTCTTTGATTGGCTAAAAAATATGCTGGCCCGTGTTAACCGTTTGCGCACGAATCACGAAGGTTCAGTGTCAGAGTTACTTATTCCTGAGTGCCTTGGTGAAAGACGGACACGGCACCAGCAGCCAATGGAGGTTTAACAGCAGCTGAGGTCTTTATATAGTATTGAAGTCTGCCATGTGCTCCGATTTTTACGTGAAAATTTACTGGCCCTAATAATATTGAAATAATATTTTTAATTGTAGCTTTAGACGTTACCTTTCAAGTTCGGTAAAATATGTCTACACTATGTTTATTATTTACTTGGCAATATTTATTTTTAAAATATGCCAAGGTCAACTACACATTGGGTGTCTGTTGTTAAAGTGGAAGGCGACTATTGGGCCAGCGTTCTCCAGGAGGTGTCAAACATCGTGTGGTCCAACGACTAAAGTTATATAAACACATGTGTTTTGAATTTTTAATTCTAGCATGTCCCAAAATTAATTAGCGAATTATTCAGGTCTCTACTGAAAGGACAAAGGTAACTAGGGCCTAAGAAATGCTCACTTTTCTGTTAACCGCCTTTAATCGAAATTAAGCATGCAAACAGCGGTCATGATTAGAAGTCTGTGAATTCAGCAGATTATTACTGTGGCGTGTTATACTTGAAGCAGTTATACTTGTGTGTTATTTTCATGATTGAAGAACAGTTGCTTGTACATATCCTGGACGACTAGTTAGCAAGTAATAAACAGGAAGGAATGGCGTGACTGCGTCACGTGCAACCAACAACAATATTAAATAAGTCTCTCACCATAGCAACAGGCATTAAATAAATAGTGACGGCTCGGAGATGTGAAGAACTGAGAATTCTTGGCTTATTACAAATTAAAAACTTAACATTTGCTGCGTATGCTCGTTACCTTCTGACATGTAAGAGAATAGGCGAACTCGCGGTTGGTGCTGTGAGAGCTAGAACCAATACAACAAGTGGATTTCCTTCCGCAATGCCATTGGCTGATACTGACACATACAATTGTATAATTAGTTGCTTCTTGTACCAGGGATCTACTGACACCCTTCCCATACGTTCCCAAGAGTCAGCTGTTGTCAGAAATTCCGAAGTACTTTTCACGCCAGAAATTTCTTTTTTTTGAGCATGTGAATAAAAATGAATGTGTTTGTTAAAGAATTAATTCGCCAAAATTCCAATCCATATAGTCATGGTGGTAAATACGTAGCTCTTAACTTATTGTCGACAGCGATGTCTTTTGAGTTGGATCAAGTTTCTCAGTGAAGCTGGAACAGTGGAATAAACGTACAAGCATTGTATTAAGGACTGATTCCTGGAAATACTCCGGAAAACCATGGAATCACGAGAATGTCCAGAATAGGAATTCCACCGGAGACCTCCCAAAAACGATTACGGCATTTTATTACTGCGTCACCTCGCTCGACATCGGCTATGACACACATCTGTTGCGGCGTCAGATAACTGTAAAATGCGTTCTTTCCACGGTGCTGTTGTCATATTGCTTCCCTTCTTAGCCAGTTCGGCTTTTCCACAATACCACTGTCTTACAAGTGCCGCTATACCGACACACATTACACTTACTGAAATCGCGTTCCTGCTGTTGTGGACTGGAGACGTTTAGACGGCTCGTAACATCGAGGTCTCGAGAGCCAGTGAGGGTAAATTGAGGTGATTATGGAGCAGCGCCGGAATGCAAGGACTGTGGAAACGGGAGATCCCCGAGGAAACCCGCCGACCAGCTACATCGTCCAGCACGATTCCCACGTGTGAAAATTTGGGAGCGGCCCCGCCGGGAATCCAACCCGTTTTGCCCTGTTGGGAGACGAGTGCTCTATCCACTGCGCCACCACGGCCCCTCCGGGTTTCGTCATAGTAATACAAAGAATACAACATAAGTCACGAAGTGGAAATATATTTTCCCGCGTCTATGCAACTTCATTCTTTAGTGACAGTATAGGTTATCCACGGTAATGTGAGCATTATTTGAAGCCCTCTCATTTGGAACAATTGTTCATATATATATTTTATTTTATCTTTAGTCGTTAAATTCTGAGTGCGGAGGTATAAACACACTGTGTTTATTAGTTAAATGGCAACATTTATTTTAAAAAGGTGTTAAAAGAATCAAATAATACTAAAAGGAAAACGTAACAAGGGTCTCAAATAAGTTGACGTTACCGTGAACATCCTATAGGTAGGTTTATAATGACGTCCATTGGCTTGTGCCGCCATCGTGTTTTGAGCTAAGCTAATATAACACATTAAGGAACATGCTGAGTGTAGCCACAGCAGTGATAGTTTTGCTAATTTGTGTGTCGTATTGAAGAATAATTACTCAGATTCATTTGTTCTTTTTCATCTGTTTTCACTTCCAACCTTACAATAGGCCTAACATTCCAAAATATAAAATGTAAATATAAAAACAAAATATTTTGTATGATTGCTTAGACAAAGATATAGTCGTATATCTTCTTTCATACGACGAAACATTTCATCATAAAATTTAATGCTCTGTAAATGCTTACTGGCATTTAAGAAATTATAGAATTTTGTCGCTTATATCCACAATATTAACGCCATTTATTACTGTCACTTTCCACCCTGCAATTCCTACGCTTCTCATTTGACATGCTTACTTGATTGAATAAAGCATATTAATTGCTGGCTGTTAGCCAATGGATTGCCGATTTGATAGTCTGCTAATCAAACACCCTTCCGTATTTAACAGGTCAATATTGTTCATATGAGTTGTAATGAAAAAATTGTTGTAAAAGTGTATGATAATTAGTTTTGATGTGTACTAATGTTCTTATGAGACCATATTAAACCTTGACGAATCAAAACATTTACATCCATAAGAATTTTATTTTCAGTGAAAGAGAAAACGCCCGTTTTAAGTGTATCCCTAGTAAGACTCGGGCGTCGCGTTTCTAAGTGTTAAGGCGGTCTCCTACCTAGCATTTTAAATGCTTTTCAGTACGTTTAAAAAAAACACTTTTTTTTTGCGAAACTATTAAACCGGTGTCCAATAAGCTTCCATACGAAAAGAGAGTATATTCGAGACGATGATGGAATGGTATTTTCATGGCATTGCGCAGAACGGAAACATAATTTTCATGCCCTGCATGCCTGTATCTCAAAATATACGAATCGGATACACACAAAACTACGATAGAGTCATGCATTGAACTTTGCTAAAGAGTCGCGTGCAATTACATTTTAGGGTCGACGCTTTTTATTATCACATTAAATTATTACTTCCGGTGTTTAATAAAGTAAATTTTTCTAAACATACGGTAATTAGTTGGCAAAGTAATTGTTCCGTTATCACAACCAATAAGCTGTGGTCTTTTTTCTTAGTGATCAGTGATGTGAATTAGTAATTACTTAGCACAGTAGCATGGTTAAGAGATCAGTTAGACACGGCTAACCTCATTGGGCACTGAGCATCGCAGAGTGCAGCACCGGTCAAATATATTTATATAATTCTTGTGAAACATTCTGTTTCTCTGAAACAAGCAATATTTAAATAATTAATTGCATCTGCAATAACAAAATAGCTAAAGCCAACCGTTCGTATATATAGTATTTGCCAGCTTTCACGAAACGACTGATTTATTAAATACTAATTTAATTCGCTATAGTAACAATATTTTTTTACAAAAATAATATCCTTTAATTTTTATCATTGAATGTAACATAAATTTTTAAATAATGATTACTATTGTGTACTTCATGAACAAATCTCAATAATATAAGCAATATAAGTATCGTTTGCTGATTGTAAAAATTCTAATTTCGGAGAATAACCAATCAAAATAATGGTTACACCTTTGTCCAGACTTACTGCTCTATGTTGGCACGCCAGGAACAATTGACAGTAACGCGAACACTGACTATTGTGCCAGAAATGAGATCGCACACCAACCGACAACCCTCAACACCAACCACAACCATGACCACCAACCAATATTTATATAAATATATATCATGTGCAAAATGTTGACGATTGTCTCCAATGGTCATGAAAGTGTTAAAGGCACTTTGAGGTGAGTCGCCGCCGGAAATACGGCAAGCCAATCGAGCGTCCTGCGCGTAGAGGCGATACCCCTATACATACGCCAGTTGGGGTCGCCCGTAGTGCTTCATGGACTTTAGCCTCACTCGCACACACATCCCCTTCACTAGGCGACCACCTTAAGAATACAGAAGTGAAACAGCTGGTTACACCGCGGTCTCCAGCCACACGCGCCAGTGACGTGTCGTAACGCAGTTCGCCAATCAGTGCATGTTATGGTGAAATCCAAGTGAGAAAACTCACAGAAGTCCATAACACGTCGGGTGAGTTGAGAGAGTCCACTGCCGCTGCACAAAGGTGTGAGGTTGTTCAGTTCAGTAGTGACAGCGGCCGAGTAATGTCAGCCTATGGCGAATTAAATTAAGTATTTAATTAAGCAGTCATTTCGTGAAAGCCGGCAAAGACTATATATAGGAACGGTTGGCTTTAGCTATTTTGTTATTGCACTTGTAATTACTTATTTAAATATTACTTGTTTCAGAGAAACAGAATGTATCACAAGAATGATATAAATACCTTTATTTTCACAATTCTTTTCCGCAATTTCAAAGCCTGTCCACTGTCACTCATTCAAAACCTAGAAAACGCTCTCTGATTGGTCGGTTGGTGGTAAAAATTAAAAGGTATTGGAACACGCCCCAACAACAACCACCAATCACCAAACCACCAACCACCTATTCTGCAAGGGGCTTTACCTCTCCCCGGCTGCACACTTGTCTTGGTTGAGTAGAAGCTTATTTTCCAGTTGACATTTCCCAAGTATGCAAGGAACTGAGAAATGTGGTTTAATGCCACATGAATAAGCAAATACACGCAAATTTATTAATAGATATCCTGCAGGTAAATATTTATTTGTACGGTGTACTAACAACAAATAACTAAATAACTATCAAAAAGTTGTCTTCAAAAAATGATAACTAAAAGAAAGAAATTGTGTGTTTACAACTTTGAGATAGGCCTATGTAAAATATATCTCCACATTTTAAAACTATTAGGAATAGTTCAGTAATTACTTGGAAAATAATTCAAAATGTGTATACTTTCACATTAAATACGGTTTTGAAATGTTTTTCTCAAATTCTTGAACTATTATCTAATTAGTCTTAACAACGTGTATAAAAAAATTTATGCAATTTTTTTTCTGTGTGCGGTGATGCTTTAACAAGTCCGCAATATATAGGATCTCTTTGGCGAATGAAGTTTGGGTGTTTCATATCTTAACGTTTCGCGTTCAAAAACCTACTGAGACATTAATGTCGATGCAATTTAGCAAACATTTCAGGTGAAACAGAATTAAGTTATTTATATCGACGAGTGCAGGAACGCCAGTTCTGTTGTCCTCTGTATTCCCACTCACCACTGTCCCACTGGTATACACAAAACTACAAACTACACTTTACCACTGGTGTATACCACACTACAAACTTCACTGTCCCACTGATGTACACCACACTTCACATTACACTGTCCCACTGGTGTACACCATACTATACACTACAATGTCCCACCGGTTTACACCACACTATACACTACACCGTACCACTGGTGTACACTCCTAAACTACAAACTACACAGTCTCTCTGATGTACACCACAATACAAACTGCACTGTCCCACTGGTGTACACCACACTATATACTACACTGTCCCACTGGTGTACACAATACTACACACTACAATGTANCTGTACACTACACTGTACCACTGGTGTACACCACACTACAAACTACACTGTCCCACTGGTGAACACCACACTATACGCTACACTGTCAGACTGGTGAACAGCGCACTATACACTACACTGTACCACTGGTGTACACCACACTACAAAGTACACTGTCCCACTGGTGAACACCACACTATATGCTAGACTGTCCGACTGGTGTGCAGCGCACTACACACTACACTGTACAACTGGTGTACACCACACTACAAACTACACTGTCCTGCTGGTGTATACCACACTACAAACTACATTTTCCCACTGGAGCAAACCACACTATACGCTACAATATCGCACTGGTGTACACCACACTATAAAATACACTGTCAAACTTGTGTACACCACACTACAAACTAAATTTTCCCACTGATGTACACAACAATATACGCTACACTGCCACACTTTTGTGCACCACACTACAAACTACAATGTCCCAATAGTGTACACCAAACTACAATCTACACAGACCACTTGGGTACACCACACTACAAATTATACTGTACCACTGGTATAAACAACTTTACAAACTACACAGTCCCACTGGTGTATACAACACTACAAAATACACTGTCCCACTGGTGAACACCACACTATACTCTACACTGTCCGACTGGTGTACAGCGCACTATACACTACACTGTACCATTGGTGTACACCACACTACAAACTACGATGTCCTACTCGTGTATACCACACTACAAACTACATTTTACCACTGGAGCAAACCACACTATACGCTACAATATCGCACTGGAGTACACCACACTATAAAATACACTGTCAAACTGGTGTACACCTCACTAAAAACTACATTTTACCACTGATATACACCACACTATACGCTACACTGCCACACTTTTGTGCACCACACTACAAACTACAATGTCCCAATAGTGTACACCACACTACAATCTACACTGACCACTTGGGTACACCACACTACAAACTATACTGTCCCACTGGTATAAACAACTTTACAAACTACACTGTCCCACTGGTGTATACCACACTACAAAGTACACTGTCCCACTGGTGAACACACCCACCATACGCTACACAGTCCGACTGGTGTACAGGGCACTATACACTACACTGTACCACTGGTGTACACCACACTACAAAGAACACTGTCCCACTGGTGAACACCACACTATATGCTACAATGTCCAAATGGTGTACACCACACTACAAACTACAATGTTCCACTGGTGAACACCACACTATACGCTACACTGTCCTTCTGGTTTACAGCGCACTATACACTACACTGTACCACTGGTGTACACCACACTACAAACTACACTGTTCCACTAGTGAACACCACACTATATGCTACACTGTCCGACTAGTGTACAGCACACTACAAACTATACTGTCCCACTATTGAACACCACACTATACGTACACTCTCCAACTGGTTATACAGCGCACTTTACACTACACTGTACCACTGGTGAATACCACACTACAAACTGCACTGTCCTGCTGGTGTATACCACACTACAAAAAACACTACACTGTCCCACTTTTTAACACCACACTATAGGGTACACTGTCCTTCTGATGTACAGCGCACTATACACTACACTGTCCCACTGGTGTACACCACACTATATGCTACACTGTCCGACTGGTGTACAGCGCACTATACACTACACTGTAACACTGGTGTACACCACACTACATACTACACTGTTCCACTAGTGAACATCACACTATATGCTACACTGGCCTTCTCGTGTACAGCACACTATACACTAAACTGTCCCACTGGTCTACACCACACTACAAACTACACTGTCCTGCTGGTATATACCGTATTACAAAAAAACATTTTCCCACTGGAGCAAACCACACTATACGCTACAATATCGCACTAGTTTACACCCCACTATAAAATACACTGTCTAACTGGTGTACACCACACTACAAACTACATTTTCCCACTGAGGTACACCACACTATACGATACACTGTCGCACTGGTGTACACCACACTATAAAATAAACTGTCCCACTTGTGTATAGAGCACTTTACACTATACTGTACTGCAAAGATGATCTGGAGGGAAAGAGCCTGCGTGGGAAACAATGATTTTACGGGGAGGTGCTAGCAAATTTGAGAATGTTGGCTGCCCTGGCAAAATGCTCGATCTTAAACCTTAATCATATCTTTTCAAAAGTATCCACGGATTCTGGGAAATAAGTGAATAGCGTCTCTTAAGAACAATGAGGGTGAATTGAGGTGATTTGGAGCAGGGCCGGAATGCAAGCGCGGTGAAAACGCGAGATCCCCGAGATAATCCGCTGCCCATCGACAGCGTCCGACTCTATTCCTGCATGCGAAAATCCCGTAAGCGTCACCGCTGGGAGTCGAACCCGGTTCCCCTGGCTGGAGGACGAGTAGTCTGACCACTACACCACCGCGGCCTCATTCTGGGTAATGACATATTAATGTAGGGTTAGAAATATATTAATGTTTATTATTTATTACTCATTGCTTTTCTTTTCTTCTTTGCATCATTATTATCCCACTGCTCTTAAACTTCACTCATGCGTACTGTTACCTTTTCCTTAATTGTAGGGGCGGTGGTTGCAGAGTGGTTTGACTGCTCGCCTCCCACCAAGGCGACCCGGGTTGAACCCCCGGCTGGGTGACCCTCGGATTTTCACAAACGCAAATCGTGCCGGACAATGCCACTGTGCGTCGGGTTTTCTCGGGGATCTCCCGCTTCCTTTGCCCTTGCATTTCGGTGCTACTTAATTTTCGCCTCATTTCACCCTCATCGGCTTTCAATGCCTCGTTGTTAAGATAAGCCAAAATCTCTCAACTCAACCCCCCTTAATTGTCTCCTTTCTTTTCTTTTTACCACTTTTTTACAGCAATGCATCTGTGGTATTGCCAACCTCCCAACACTTGCCCGTCCGCCTCCGCTGTACTGTAGGACGTTTGTTACAGTCTCAAGAAATCTCTTTAAATTTACGGACACGTTTTTATCAATAACGGCCTTTCGTTAATTTCACATAACTTTACATGAATTTGCCGGACTTCTCTCTTATTTGCTAAATAGTTTTTTTGTTCTCATTGATAATTAATGTTTTACGGGGGAGGGGGAATAAATTTACGTTACACGGGTGTTTTACTGTGCATTCGAGGATTTTTATTTCTTTTTTAGGCACGAGAGTTAAAATACAGTCGAAATATCGTAGTTGTCTGCTTTTGTCACTCACCTGCGTTCCTTGTGACGCTGTAAAGCATTAAAGTTAACTTCTTCAATAAATGTGACAAACGAACCTTTTTTGTGTTTCTAGTAATGTTTCCGTGTTTTAAGTGCTTATGACTACGTTTGGACATTTGAAGGTTATGGCGTGGTTGCACTTAACGCAGCAGAAACAATACATTTCTGATTGCAGCAGCGAAGAAAGGTTCATGTAGACGCATTGTTCGTACTGCAAACCCGAAGATATAGATAATACGATACGGATACCTTCCGTGTTTTGTACACGTATTAAAGGAGATAAACTCCGTGTTTCGTCAGTACAGACTCGATACCTAAAAAATTCGCTGATTCATTTTCGGACAAGCTAGAATTCAAAACACGTGTGTTTATATATCTTCAGCCATTGGACCAAACGATGTTTGACACCTCCTGGAGAACGCTGGCCCAATCGTCGCCTTCCACTGTGACAGCAGACAACCAATGTGCAGTTGACATCGGCATATTTGTACATAAAACTGTACAGTTCATCCTGCACGACGTTGAACTCGCAAATTTTTCAGGTCTCTAGTACAGATCGATTGTACGTATATGAAATATAAAACTGCTTAAAAATTTCCCTTGGAAATGCGGGGAACTTGAACAGTAAGTAATGCGTGGTGCAACGGCCTGTTTTGCTTCTGTACCACAAATTGGGCAAGTGTAGAGAAATGAAACAGCCGCGTGTTATAACTAGCTACAGGCGCACCTGACAACAAAATGGCGTCACTGACCAGCAAAATGCCGGAACGCCGTTCACAAATCAGCGGATGGTAACTTANGCACCTGACAACAAAATGGCGTCACTGACCAGCAAAATGCCGGAACGCCGTTCACAAATCAGCGGATGGTAACTTACTTGCAGGCCGGTTGCCCAGCCAAAGGGAACATTTAGATGCACGAAGTAGCCAATCAGCGACAAGATCAGTTCCCAGAGCCTTGCTTACCATCAGCCAATCAGCGAATGAATACCTTAACAGGACTTTGTAACAGTGCAGCCAAGATCAAGAAGCAGGGGAGCGATACGGGTGACATTGCCACGCAACACAAGTGCCTCATCGCTCCTACGTGCAAGGTATGCAGTGTTTCCGTCGTGTGAGGAAACTGGATATGTAGGAGTGGCACTTGGTTACACGCGATGGAAGACTACACATGTTACTACTCCCTTGTAGTCGTACTCCTCTTACCGCTTATGGATAACAAAGTAGGCTATTAGGTAATGGTTTTTTTCCTCTTCTTACAAAAAGTCTTATTTAAACCGAGATCTACGTTTTTGCGCAAACGTCGGTTTCACAGAAAATGATTCAGTGCATATTACTCTTAACCATTTAATCACATCGATTTATGGTTTCTGGTATTACAAGTAGGAAATAATTTGATGCGTGCTGTACTTAAAGCTGCAATTAACCAGTTTTCTTATCACAACAAGTATTTGTTTTGTTTGATCAGTTATGTGAAACAGTCGCAACATAGAACAGCGGGATGTTTTACAATCAGTTACATACAAGGGAGATCATTGGCCACTGAGCTTCACACTGTACAGTTCCGGTCCAATATAAACTTCCTTTGCAACATAAGAGGAGCCACCACACGATTACGCTTGTATGTATATGTATATATACACACACCCACCTACGCATACTCTGAGTCAATACTGAGGGAGAGGGGAGATTTAGACGGCTCTCTTAACACAGAGGTCTTGAGTGCCGATGATGGTGAAGAATGGGGAAAAAGGGAGAACCCCGAGAAAACTTGCCGACCATATGAGAAAATCCGGGAGCGACCCCGCTGGGAATAGAACCCAGTTCGTCTAGGTGGGAGACGGGTAGTCTAACCACTATACTACCGCGGCCTCTTGTATACTGAAGTATTCAGTGACATGTTTCGCGATGGAAGTGGGTGAGGTTGTTTCTGTCGCGTGGAAGTTGTGTTTTTTTCCCCACCTCGTGTTCAGAGTAGAAGGTGGTGCAACTCGTACAGTCGACGACGCCCTGAGGCAAGTGTCGTCCCAGCAACACGTAGCCCGCGCCGGCCGGCTTAATCGAAATGTCAGAGTGTCGACATCCGCAAGGCGAACTGCTTCCGTTCCGAGCTGCCGGCTCATCCCTCGCCACCTTCAATAATAGATGAGGAGGTCCAGCACTCTGCTGTCGTATGTATGACGCCGCCCGGGGTTCGATACCCCTGCAACGTTCTGCAACCTGTGAGGCCCGCAATACGACTTCACCACGTCACACGTAACGCACAGCGCGTTAAGCTGGCTTTAGAATAAAGTATGCAGCATGCGCTCGCCTTCTGTATTTGCAGTTTCCAGTTAATGCTTTAACGCTTCCATGCCCATTGTAGACAATCGACAACATGTTGCTGAGGAAGCTTATATTTGACCGTAGCTGTACCCTGCGAGGCTCAGTGCCCAGTGATCCTCCCTGCAGGGAACTGATTCCTATTCCAAGTCTCTGCTCTATGTTAAGACTGGTTCACTTCTCCGACCACTTAACGCAAATAATAATGGCGTGTGGGGAGTGCACCCAGGGCAAGGCAACACCCTCCGAGTGACGATCTTTCCAGCTGGGACACGTAGTTGACCGTCATCCCCGAGCATGACTGAAATGAAACACTAGAATGGAGCGGCGCTGGAATACAAGGGCGGGGGAAAAGGGAGTACCCCGAGAAAACCCGCAGGCAAAACCCTTCCTGCACGATTCTCACATGCGAAAATCCGGGAGTGAACCCGCCGGGGATCGAACCCGGATCACCGTGGTGGGAGGCGAGCGCCCTGGCCACTACGCCACCGCTGTCCCTTCACTAAACACAACGTCTGTAGCTCACTGGCTGCATGAGTAAAACTTATTTTTTGTCAACTTACGTACACCCCGCATGCAACTATTTTTTATGTTCGATGCCAGACATATTATATTAATGCGGGAATAAAAGGGTTAGTTCTTATTTCCAGCCAATGGGAATGGGCCACTAGCCTACTGTGTTTACTTTTGTTCCTTACCTAACCTCGTATATCAGAACCTTATTTAAAAAGATCATACTTCAAAGCTGACAGTTAATATCAGAGTTGCTTATTTTTTCGAACAAATATGATCGTAAAAATGTGCGTACTCACTCTTTTTTAATATTTTTTTAACTTACATTACTCTAATTAACAGTTTCCCGCCAAAACTCCCACTCCTCTGTTATGGTTAGTCGTATGCTCATATGTTTTACTTAAGATATAAAATATGGCTATTTCATTCAACGCGTAAGGAAATTCCTACAACGTACGCGACAATTAATTTCTATTGGAAACCAATTATTATGCTAACAAAATTTCGTGTCTTCTGCACACATGTTAACTCATAATTTAACGCATAAATTTTTGATTGTAAACGCAGCTTTACACTTCCACGTCTACGTGGAAAAAATGGTATTGTTAAGTGCCGTGTCATGATACGTCATAAGAAGGGAATACATTTANCACGTCTACGTGGAAAAAATGGTATTGTTAAGTGCCGTGTCATGATACGTCATAAGAAGGGAATACATTTAAATATGTGCCTACGGTGACAGGTTATAAATAATGGATACCCGTGTGTTCCGTTCATGATTGTAGCACAATTATCCGTACATTCCTTGACATACAGGAAGCAATCTCGCGGCTGCATCACGTGCGATCAAGTAGTGTGACGTTGCTGTACACTCGAGCCTCAGATGCTTGTTNTGAAATGAAACACTAGAATGGAGCGGCGCTGGAATACAAGGGCGGGGGAAAAGGGAGTACCCCGAGAAAACCCGCCGGCAAGCGGCATCGTCCTGCACGATTCTCACATGCAAAAATCCGGGAGTGAACCCGCCGGGGATCGAACCCGGATCACCGTGGTGGGAGGCGAGCGCCCTGGCCATTACGCCACCGCTGTCCCTTCACTAAACACAACGTCTGTAGCTCACTGGCTGCATGAGTAAAACTTATTTTTTGTCAACTTACGTACACCCCGCATGCAACTATTTTTTATGTTCGATGCCAGACATATTATATTAATGCGGGAATAAAAGGGTTAGTTCTTATTTCCAGCCAATGGGAATGGGCCACTAGCCTACTGTGTTTACTTTTCTTCCTTACCTAACCTCGTATATCAGAACCTGATTTAAAAAGATCATACATCAAAGCTGACAGTTAATATCAGAGTTGCTTATTTTTTCGAACAAATATGATCGTAAAAATGTGCAACTCACTCTTTTTTAATATTTTTTTAACTTACTTTACTCTAATTAACAGTTTCCCGCCAACATCTCCCACTCCTCTGTTATGGTTATTCGTATGCTCATACGTTTTACTTAAGATATAAAATATGGCTATTTCATTCAACGCGTAAGGAAATTCCTACAACGTACGCGACAATTAATTTCTATTGGAAACGAATTATTATGCTAACAAAATTTCGTGTCTTCTGCACACATGTTAACTCATAATTAAACGCATAATTTTTTTATTGTAAACGCAGCTTTATANATTGTAAACGCAGCTTTACACTTCCACGTCTACGTGGAAAAAATGGTATTGTTAAGTGCCGTGTCATGATACGTCATAAGAAGGGAATACATTTAAATACATGCCTACGGTGACAGCTTATAAATAATGGATACCCGTGTGTTCCGTTCATGATTGTAGCACAATTATCCGTACATTCCTTGACATACATGAAGCAATCTCGCGGCTGCATCACGTGCGATCAAGTAGTGTGACGTTGCTGTACACTCGAGCCTCAGATGCTTGTTCATTGGCTGGTGCCCCAGAGAGTAGCCAGTGTTACTTCACAACTGGTAGCATGGCAATCGCTACTTGTTTTCTTGCCAGTCTGCTGGTGATGGTACTGGAACACCATGAATATCAGTGCAGGAAACTGTACGTCGTAACACCGGGACAGGTCGATGAGGGAGCTGAGGCTCACCTAGTGGGCAACCCTAAGTCGTCGTGGACGTTGGTACCGAACCGGCTGTGTGGCTTGACAAGCGAGAGCTGACTGTCGGCGTGGAGGCTTGAGGCTGCCCCCTCCCCTCACTTCACCATTGACACACCTCCTTACAACGTGTATGTATGGCGTCTAGCAACCGCCCGACGCTACCTTCAAGGTCATCAAGATTTGAATGCTACTGGACTCGAACCGACGAAACTTTCTGGGATGTTCTTCAATTCCTCGGTCGACGTGTTTCCTGCTGCAAACGGCGTTTTCTTTTTCGTCTTGGGAAAGAAAGTGGATAGGAACCTCACGATAAGAACATTATAACATGGCAGAAGGCAATTCCTGCCATGTTTGATGAGGGCATTTTATAGGACATGTATAGGAAAAAATTTAAAATAAGATTTTTTTATATTCTTTAATTTGAAATGATACAATATTTAGGCTAATTATGTATTGATATGGGATCCCGTTTATAATAAAATAGAAAAAAAAATAAGCTCGGAGATAAAGAAAAGGATATCTTACAGTTTGTTGAATAATTTCTCGTAATATTGGGTGTTAATTATGTTATATTGGAACTCACATCAGGGAATGGTTGAATTGTCGCAATTGATTNTTTCTCGTAATATTGGGTGTTAATTATGTTATATTGGAACTCACATCAGGGAATGGTTGAATTGTCGCAATTGATTGCGACTGCGTTATTTGTTTGTGCTCTGCTATTTAAACTTTGCTGCTTGACGGTTTTTGGTAAGACTCATTTTGCTTAAATGACTGGAATAGAAGATAGGGGAGTTGCAGGTTACTGTCTTGGAGTGGTGGGGTTTCCTGCGGGTGCTCCTACTCTGTGACAGTAGAATATATAATAAGTCTCGCACTTTGCCAACAGACAATATATAAACAGCTGTGGTCCGTGCATAGAGAACTGACAAGTATAGGCTGCTGACAAAATGATATGGAAATTCACATAGATCTATGCAGTACATAATAATGCAAAATTCGTGTACTGAATAAAAACGTATTCCGTTTGATAATGTGCTGTAGACATAAATCTGGTGCTGGAAAGAGTTTGACGTTTAAAATTTTTTAACATTTGGAAACAACTGGGTGATGGCCATAACCTGCGTAATGAAATGTACTTGAGAAACGCAGACAAGGTGTTCCAATACAAGATGTTCCTGTACAGTATGTTCATATTTAAGCGAATAAATCATAAATAAAAAATTTCCGGAAATTAAATAGTGTTTATTTAAGTAAAACATGTTTATATAAACACGAGGTTTAAGGCCAATATAGTATTATTTAATAAATTAATTGCGTTCTTTCTTAGTTAATAATATGAATCGTACGTTAATATACCGAAATGTAAACGAAGACNTTTAATAAATTAATTGCGTTCTTTCTTAGTTAATAATATGAATCGTACGTTAATATACCGAAATGTAAACGAAGATTCACTGATTTTTTTAATAATTCTACACTCCACCCGAGACCAACTCACGCTCTGTACACCAGTTTGGGTATACTCAGTTGTATACTCACGGTATTCTATAACTTGTTTTTAAATGAAACCTTTGAAAAATCACCCCATTTACCACATGTTTGGTTTTTTCGCAAATCGATTATTAGACCCCGGACAANTTTAATAAATTAATTGCGTTCTTTCTTAGTTAATAATATGAATCGTACGTTAATATACCGAAATGTAAACGAAGACTCACTGATTTTTTTAATAATTCTACACTCCACCCGAGACCAACTCACGCTCTGTACACCAGTTTAGGTATACTCAGTTGTATACTCACGGTATTCTATAACTAGTTTTTTAATGAAACCTTTGAAAAATCACCCCATTTACCACATGTTTGGTTTTTTCGCAAATCGATTATTAGACCCCGGACAAGAGCAAGCTAAACTTTAAATAGACGTACATTTCACTTGCGTCTTCAATTAGATCGTAGTGTGTAAGACACGCACTGGTCTAATTTGAGCCAATAAATAACCTGCAGGAAAACAGGTACCAAATATCCTGCTACCTGTCCTGAGGTAAAACTGGAGCATCGACTAATGAACAACTAACTGAGGTTCCTGTGCACAAAGGCTCGTGGCGTCGTGCTTGTTGCCAAATGAATACGTGAAATTTTCGGCTCTCTATTAATTATATGTCACTGAAGTTTTATATTTCCCTTCACTCTAAAAATCCTTAGTATTTTTTAAATGAAAATGAGCTAATTTTTGTGTTAAAAATGTAATACTCATTTCATATGAGATATTAATTTATAGAGACACAGTTGTTTTATTTTCGTAATCGCTAGTAAGTAACAGTTCAAATGTATGGTCCTATTAACGTGAGTTTTTCTTTTGCCTTATTTGGAAAGTAAATATTTCTTACAAACATAAAAATGTTTCAGTCAACTTTGTCTGCAACGCTTTTCATTGTTTCGTATATAAATTTGTTTGAACTATTAACAATCTGTCAAGCGTACGCAAACGATACTATATCCCCTTAGTGCTTTAAAGGCTACTTTCCGAAGGAAAAAAACCTCACTTTCCTTCTGTGTCTGGGTGTGTGCGCGTGCGTGTCCTACCCTGAATTTTTTCAACGCCTCAACCGAATTTTACCAAGCTCGGTACACATACAGTACTAAGTAAGGAAACCTCACATCTATAGTTTTCGACCATGCCGCGGACATACTTTCAAAATGGTGGTCATTTTGAAAGTTAGGGTGAGATGTAATATCACGGAACGATTCAACAGATTTTAACAAAATTATGTATGCTGACAGCGCAAGTTGTAAGCATTTAATTCGTTGGTAGATATTAATATTGGCCCACCATTTTGTAAGATAGCGCTACATGAATCAATCAGGGTTTTTGTAAATTTCTCGGGAAACAATTGACATATTCCCACCCAATTTGGCACTGAAGTAGTACTACCACAGGTTATATGTACGAATACGTTACAATTATGTCAGACACTTATTTACTAATTGGCGGCCATTTGGATATTTGATTATAGTATACAACATCTTTGAAAACATTTAATCAATTCCAACTTCTCTTTGCATGCTAGGAATATATATAACAAACATCAAATGTGTCTACACGGAGCCTCTTTTGTGCTCTATTTTGTAAGGCAGTGCCACACGAATAAATAAAGATTGTAAGTCATATATCGGGTAACAATTAGGCGATTCCTACAAAATGTTCTATCAAGTAGTACTGCTGTCGGTTATGTTAACTGATATGTTTTAGGCATGCCAGACACTTATTTTCAAAATGGCGATCATATATATGTTTTAGTTTTATATATTATATCTTCGAAATATGTAGTTAATTCCAATTAAAAGTGCATAATGGTTGTTAATATTACAACAATCATTTGTTAACACAAAATCAGTTTTATCAGCCATTTTGAAAAATAATATCACCTGGTAAATTAAAATGATGTTATCTCCGAAAAAACGACCGATATATTCCCAATTTCGTTAACAATGAGCAATATTGCAGGCTACGTAAACTTATAAATTTTGAGAGGGCCAAACAAACATATTTGGCGGCCATAAAATCTTCTAGCTCAGAATTTTTTATGTACAAAACTATAAAAAAAATCTCAACTTAACTTTCTTTACGACCAGTATCTGTTATATTCATCAAAATTATATATGAAAATCCTCATTTCACTGCAATTTCAAAACAAAGCTCCACATTAAATATTATATTTTTTGTGCCGTATCTCGGGAAACAATTAACCGATTTCTTTTAAATTTGGCGAAGAAATTTTACTGTGCTCGGCTATTCTATTTTATACATTTTAAGTATATAAGTATCTTATATTCAGAATGGTGCGAATATAAATATTTAAGCTTAGTGTGTAACATCTACGAAACTATTTAACATATTTAAATTTAACTTTGTATGTTATATGTACTACCATAATCGAATGTTCTAATATAAAAAAAATTTCCTTCCATTGATGAAGATCGTCGCAATATCAATGGAGGTTTCATGCCATATCTCTAAGACCAATCAACCGATATGCATACAGAGATCCCTCATTGCCTGATTATTGCAAAGTAATATCAGGTGAGTAAACTGAATATTTTGTCGTATTTGCGGAATAAATCAACTAATTACCACAAAATTTTGCACACCTGCAGAAGGCTAAGTAAAGTTACATGATTTAAGTGGGGTCAGACAGTAATATAAAAATGGCGGTCATTTAAATATTTTCATATGTTTGTCAAATATTTTCTTACAATTTATCAATTACAATCCAACTTTTTATGCTGACATTATCCATTACTAACACCGTGTACAGAGTTTCTTTAAGGACAATTTTGTACGATAGACAGCCCCATTTAAGAAAATAATGAATTTATGCCGTATATGGGAAACCAATCGAACCAGTTTCGAGCATATTTTTCACACGATTAACGTTATGGTTGGCCATGTAGATTTGTGTTTTTTAGTGGCTCAGACACTTATATATCAAATGATGGCACAGTAAATATTTCAGTTCAATGAATTGTATCATTAAAAACATTACACCGATTACATCCTAAGTTGATTCCCCGAATCCTACCTCTGTGATGCAGTTGATTGCAAGCTAGCTTAATTTTACCAGTTTTCCTGAGTTCGATTCCCGGAGAAGTCACTAGTGTATTTTAATTGTCTTTGTACTGTTTCGCACGATTCTGGTTGCATTTCTTATGATATTGCTGTTAATCTGCCGTGAACAACTACCTATTATTTTAGCTTCCATGAACTTCAGTTAAGTGTATTTACACCCGCGTAGAGGAAAGAAGGATTATTATTATCAGTATTTTATTTTAAATGTATAGAGTATTTTAAGTTTTGTTTATATGTTGCAGAAGTATAAGCAATGAGTATCTCGAAGGAAGAACTCTAGCAGATTCAGAAATGTTGTAAGTAACCAAGAATAGACTATATATGACTTCTGCTCTTAAGGAGAATCAGTCCACGGTATCTCCCATTTATAAGTTTTTAGAAGTATGTTTTATTACATAACTATTAACGAGTTTTCCGCACCTGACTACCGTTTTTGAAATTGGATCATGTTGTTATAGCTTTCTTAGTTAGTCAATTTTTAACTTATTACAGAAGATGTAAAATATTATTTCTTGGTTGCGATTCCGCTGATAATACTGGCATTATCACTCAAGAAGTTACTGCTTTAGAAAACCTTAAAGGGAAGTCTTTTTGATTTGTCGAGCGGTAAAATATAAAACTGTAATATTCCAAATGCAGGCTGCTGCGAAAATTCAATAAATCCAATTTTGTGGAGATCAGTACTCCTTAACCATTTCAGGCCGATTTTAATTTACGGTTTTAGGTGTTGCAAACAAAATATTTAATGATGCGTGTTGTTCTTGGTTGTTTCGTAGTCACAGTCACTGTGCTGTAGGCAATATGTTCGCATCCAGTTATATGTTGACCTTGACCACGCAGTAAGACGGTTTGCGAATCATTTACACACATGTTAGGTCAAAGGCCATCGTGCTTCGAAGTGTACAGTATAGACCAAACCTTGCCTACACGTGCGTAATATGCACAACTGCGTGCACTGGGTCTGAATGGGTAAAGGCAGCAATACAGCGTCTTGACGTAGAGCAACCCACAATACTGAGAAACGTAGACAACTCCTTCAGAAGTGATGTAGAAGCTTCTTACATTGTCAGACAATTACGAGATATTATACGTTTCAAAGAAGAGTGCATAAAATTACTAAAACTGGAAAATACTTTTAAGGAATCTACTTACTTAAGGTGTGTCTATTTTTGATGAAAAATTTAAGTAATTCCATTATTTATGTTTCAGGAAGCAGGTTTTAGAAAAAAAATGACGCAAGCACAACCATTAGATTTTAATATTACCAATTATCAATATTTTTTAGAAATATTTTAATTAGTTCATCCATTTTAGCCACGAAACTTTTAATATTTTTAGCTGGAAGTTTCAAATAAATTCAATCGTACGCTCTTAAAAATTTTGCTGGTGATTTATTATATATATTTAGAGTAATAATTATGATGGGACAGCTTGACGAAGGGTTCCTCGAAAATATGCTTTCTCAAATATCTAGACTGTAATAATACCTAAAGTTTGGTAAAATATATGTTCTTATTAATACTTTGAGGTATGGACATACTTGCATTCATTTAAGATAATTTAGGAGCAAGTCACTTTTTATGCAGCAGTGCAGGAACACCTGTTCTGTTGACCTCGGTATTTCTACCCAGCACATTCCTGTGAAAATGGAGTGGAGTTGAGTAGAGCGGTTTAGGCGGCTCTTAACATTGGAGATTGGAGGATGAAGCGAGGTGAGTATGGAGCAGTGCCAGAATTCTAGGGTGGGTGGAAAACGGAGATCTCCAAGAAAACCTGCTGACCAGTGGCATTGTCCGGCACAATTCCCAATTGCAGAAATCCAGGAGTGGCCTGGACGGGGATTGAACGCCATTCGCCTTGGTGAGAGGCGAAACTTCTAACTGCTCATTCACCATGGCCCCTCATAATGATAATGACAAAGAAAGTATCCCATAAGTAAACAAATAGAAAATATCTCACAATTTTTAAAATCTGCATTGATAGATTTTAGCACACCCAAAAATAGTCTCGGGTGAGAATTAAAGAAATCAAAAATCAGCATTTATGGGTACACATATATGCATATGTACATTTTCTGATATTGGGATTTATTTCATGGTAATTAGTATAAATTTATCGTTGTTGTATAATGTAACTTAACTTCGTCTATGCTTGTTGAGTTAAAATATCATAAATATGTGTTGTTTTCCTTTTACCAAGATTATAATAGGTACCAGTCTTCTGTTTTATGTATGTCAGTATTTAATTTTTCTAGAATTCAATTGCTCTTTGGCTATTTATTTTCATTAGTTAAAATCAGACGATGCAAAGAAAAAAAATTAGAGAACATGAAAAGTAAGTATTGCCATCCTCAGTGAACATGCTAAATATACAACAAGACTGAACAGAATCACAAAAGCAGAAACTGTTATTGAATTTAGAAAATAAAATCGAAAAATACCTAACGCAGTTGGTGAAACACGGAACAAATAACAGAATAAAATAAAAATGGAAAGCGAGGGAATATGCACAAAATAAATGTATCGAAACAAAGGGAACAATCAGCCAGGCGACAAGGGAAAACACGAAATACACAACAAAGCGCACACATAAAGAGAAAGCCGTAATTACGGAAGAGACAAAACAAAACGATTGTGGTTAAAGCACCCAGATAGAAGTAAGTCACGTATAGTAAAATTAAATTTGTTACCGCCCGTCAGCTCAGAAGTGTCGCTCGGTTTTCCACCAGAGAATATATAAAACGTCGAAGAGAATTGTAGTAGCAGTTCCTTTGACATGGGCTTACCCATTCGCTGATTGGCCACGGAAGGCTCTGTGGACAAACCTTATGTCTTATTGGCTGCTGTGTGATATGGAATATTCCCTATTTCAGAGAAAAAAGTAATAATGATACGACAACAGTAAATTATTGTTACCTGTGATCCGTTAGTTACTAATGTTGCTGTTAATGTAATAAACTGTTAAGCTATTAATGTTATTGTAACATTAAATAGTTTTGTAACATTACCTCCTTATTTTTCCCTCAACATTAACGTGGTGTTTATGTTAAGGCAATACGATTTTTGTGTTGAATTAATATTTATATTTGTGCATAAAATTTTGGTATATTTTCTTTCCTTTAAAAATGCATTTCTGTATAAGTAAGTATGCAATCAGATTGTCAAAAAAAACAAGTTTTTTCCAACAAAGCAATAAAGTCTGGGAGGAGAATTGAACCCTGGCCTTGAGTGTCTGACATCCTACCAACTGATCTGTCATAATATCTCTGCCTATGTTCCATGTTGTAGTCATTCAGAACAACATCAACGATAAACTGCAGTTTTCTTTCGGTACGTGGTAATATTTTAAGGTATATAAGTATAAATATAATTATCACACGTAAACTGCTTTGCAGGACTTGGATGTGATCTGAGCTTCATTTATTTGACATATTATGATTAGAAATTGTAATACAGTGGAGTTAATTTTACGAGGTTTCGGCTGATCACTACTACTCGCCATTTTACAACGCCATGTCGTTGATGGAACATTTCGTTAATGTCGCAGTTATACAAAATATTTTATTCTTCCAATTATTTTTAGCGTAATACAAAATTTGGTTGAGGCAACATTACTTAGAGGCTTTATTGACATAAACCCTTTAACAGTGTCCACCGTAGTAATTAATTTAAGACTTTATAAATGGTTCACATTATTAATTTTACTACAACATAAATATATAAAGAAAAGCTTCAATTGTAATTTGTTGTGTCTTGAGCTGTGGCTGGAATATTAAGTACCAGGCGGTGATTGGCCAACGACAATCGGACATGTAACTGGCCAGTGAGGTTATTAGTCTGGCGTGTGCGGGTTTGAGTACGGAATACAAGCGACTGTTTCCCATCTCCGTGTCGCTATAATTGTGTGGGAAGTTTCGTGAATTAGTTTTGAGTTAAGTTGAGAGATTTAGGTGGCTCTCTTGTGAGCCGATGAGGGTAAAATGAGGTGAGAATGGAGCAGCGCCGGAATGCCAGGGCAGGGGAAACGGGAGATCTCCGAGAAAACCCGCCGACCANGAGCAGCGCCGGAATGCCAGGGCAGGGGAAACGGGAGATCTCCGAGAAAACCCGCCGACCAGTGGCGTAGTCCAGCTCCATTCCCACTTGCGAAAATCCGGGAGTGACCCGGCCGGGGAATGAACCCGGTTCGCCGTGGTGGGAGGCTAGCAGGCTAACCACTCAGACACCGTGGAACCTCAATTGGTTTTATCTGTACGAAAATGTGTGAGCCAGGTAATCCATTTACAACAATTTTCGAATTGTACTGTGATTTTAACCTTAATTCTGTGAGTTTGACCTCAATTATGTCATGTTTATTTCAATTTAAAACACCATCGCCTTGATTTTCAATGATATGCAAACAATGACCGTGTGAACAGAGATTCAAGCATCAATAGAAATAAACAAAACCATATATATATATATATGCATGGTTCACGGCAATGGGTGTAATATAAAAATCAACTTTTAAAAAATATCACTTTTCCTAATTACATTTATTTAAACGGGTACACTGACTAAGCATGCGCCTATTAAAGTGGGTTACCACGGAATAAAAATAGTTCCATGTCTAAACGTTGAATTTTTTCTCAGTATCAAAAATATTTACTTAACGTTCTGTTTTCTAATGCATACAAGTGTTAGAATGAGGAAATTTATTAAATATTTTCTTTTCTAATACTTCCACACTTTTACTTGGTCGACGCGTGAAAAAAGTAATCGGGCCGATGGCAAAACTAATTGTATGTGGAATACAACACCTTACGAATACAAGTGTATCTTAAGGAGGGCTTACAAAATTCCTTAGTTTACCGTAAACCACTCACAACTCTTTTTGTTACTGGAACTGATGTGTTCTTGCAGCATTAGAGAACTTCATTGGTTCAGAAAAATATTCGTGAAAATATATCGACATGAGCTGTTAGTTAACACGCGTGGAAATCGCATGGGAAACGACCGAATTTGTAATCCTACAAATATTCAGTACAAACAACTGAAAACTCATGCCAATGCTTATGTTTGGGAATTACGCTCATTCTTAGAGTTGTCAGAATCTGTTTCGTTATACATTGCCTGTAACGTTCGCCTGCCTTTAGATGATACAATGTTTTAATTAATATATTTAGCTGTTTAAATTAGCATAGATACTGTAAGACAAGAAGAAAAATTTGCAATTGTTTGAGGCTATCTAAATACTACGAAAACATTTACTTCTTCCGTATATTTCAAATAGTGCTCAGAAAAAAATTGTGAGTTAATATAAGGAGTTATTTTTTTTTGTAGTGAGAAACTAAATATTACAACAAATAATAACAAAGTTGTGTCTGGTATTTTATCGAATCGTTTTTACTATGCAGTGAGTAAGTTAGCTTCGTTTCTATTAATAATTGTCGGTGTAGTGTAGTGTAATATTGTGCGGTGCTATCCGACTACATCAGAACTCTCTGTTGATGTAAGAGTACCGAAAAATATTTGTACAGTATTAGCACAGTTTGGCGAGATGGACGCAAATTATCAGATTAATAGCAATTCGTCAGGTGAAGATGATGATAAACTCGTAGGATAAGATTGTTTCTGATAATTTCTTTTGCTGTAATTTTGTGGGAACATTCGAAACAACCTAATGTCTCAGCATTATGCCTAACGATTAATATGAATACTGATACCTCACTAAAATATTATGTTTCGGTTACAGGTTTTTAGTTCCTCGTGTCATTGCACGCATTACTAAGGCGTCCACGAAATACTACGGAATTCTCATGTTTGCTGTTGCGTTGCTTCACTTCCGTCACGAAACCAAACCATAGTCATACCTACAAACATAAGTGATATGTAAGAGCACCTGTTCTTCGCAAAAATGTCTTCGTGTAGGCTAGACTTAAATCTACCGTGCGCACACTCGCAGACGTAACTTAACTGTCGGTAGGGGCACCTGCTTTTGCGAGAATATTTCAGGACAAGTTGTGTTCCAAAACACTTTAGTTCAGAACCACTCTGATGAATGGATCATTTGAATTGTCACACGTCTCTTATTCTTGCCCGCGAATCACGGACGGTCAGTATCGAAGAAACTTAGTTCTGGTTGGCTCATTCATAAAGCAGTCAGTCTTCGCACAAAACCAAGCGGCCAGTAGCCAAGTGAAGACTGAAAGTGTGCACATACGGTATTGAAGTCTAGCCTCCGCGTAAATCTGTTTGCGAAAAACAGATGGCGCTAACTACCGGCCGCTTGTCTTCGTGTTAAATGTGTCTCTTATATGAGTGAGCCAATCATAATGAAGTTTCTCCGATACTGACCGTCCGTGATTCAAGTGCAGGCAGATAAGACGCGTAATCATTTAATGATGAAATCACCAAAGTGGTTCTGAGCTAAAGTTCTTTGTGACACAACTTGTCCTAAAATCGTTTCGCGAAAAACCGGTGCATCTACTGATTTGCTTACACCACACCACTTCATCAAAAAGCAGAGTAGTTAACGTTGCATAAAATGCCTCGGAACAATCCTACCAGCTAAGAGAAACACTCTGCAATATATAGAGAGCGGATTAATTTATCAACAAGCTAGACTCCACAAACCTTTGTGCACTCGAGCCTCAGATTGTTTTTATTTGCTGATGACCCAGTTTAACAGCAGGCCAGTTACCACGGGGTTTAGCCCTTTTTATCTTTAAGGTTGGTTATTAAGTAAAATTTTACCAAGGTGTGCCTAACAGACTATGTTCCAATAGAAGAAGATACTCAAATGTACATGTGATTGAAGTTTAACTTGTCCTCAAATAAACTCGCGAAATTCCAGCTCCTCCAGCAAAATGGCTCCGACTTCAAATCTTTTTGAGACTAAAACAGTGCTCCGCAGTTTGTGTATACACATTTGGAAGTTGGTGCAGTTGAGAGAAGCGAACATTTCTGCACACATACAGCTCGCATCGAAATATTGAACAATTGCAACACTTTAACCCATAAATTTATTCGGGACAAAGCGGGTTATGCTAACACAATACATCTTCATGTAAATACTAGTAATACATGGCATATTTGAGAAAGAACCAAACAAAGGATGCTCTGAAGATACTCCAAACTGACGATACAGTATATTTATCAACTTGATTTCATACATAAAAACTTAGAGGAACATGCCTGGCTGTAGCTCTGCAAATACTTGAGTGAATATTTCTCTGCTAATGAAAAACAAAACTGCTGTGATCATTATTGAACAGTTTCCCTAGTTTTACAGGAATTTTCTAGAATACGGTAGAATAATAGCGACTATTTCCTGAAGTAAAGGACGAAGGTTTTATATTTACTTAAAATAACAATAAACACTGTACCTTTCGTTACGTAAAAAGGAACAGTTGGTTGTAATCGTTGACTAAATATGAGACAGGCCACTTATTCGTTTTCTGCGCATGCACCCAACATTGACCTACCCCAAATGATCACAATTGTCAAAGTCACACTGTCAATAGCGAGGAATGAGTTGGATTCAATCTTAATTTTCAATGGGACCGCGGTGGCTGAGCCGTTAGCCTGCTCGCCTCCAACCAAGACGGACCGGGTTCAATCCCAGGCCGAGTCACTCTCGGGTTTTTGCAAGTGGGAATCGTGCTGGACGACGCCTCTGGTCGGCGGGTTTTCTCGGGGAACTCCCGTTTCCCTGCCCTTTCATTCCGGCTTTGCTCCATACTCACCTCGTCGGCTCTCAAGACCTATGTCTTAAGAGCCGCCCAAATCTCATCAAACGTCCTCTCATCTTACGCTAGAGAATAGTGGACAGTTTGACTGAGGCTGGGCGACGCAGTGTTAGGAAATAAACAACANCTCATCTAACGCTAGAGAATAGTGGACAGTTTGACTGAGGCTGGGCGACGCAGTGTTAGGAAAGAAACAATAACGTGCTTGTGAAACTCTCCTTATCAGGGGCCGGAAGTGCGGATGCTAATCCGGCTCGCACGCGTATTTATTTCTGGCATGGCGCCGGAACACCAGGCCCGCGTCTGTAAATAAGCTTTTCTCCCTCCCCTCGCTCGCAATGCGATTACGACGAATTAAACATAAAGCGGATGATGCATTGTTCGGAATAGCAAATGTGCGTTTTGTTTCCGCTCGTGACGGCGACATCGCAAGCGCGGAAGCTGACAAATGCCTCGGTGCACAAGCGTATTTATCCTGCATGTGTTATTAAAAGAAAGGATCGTGTATCCACGTCTGCAGGACTGTGAGGCGCGACGCGATCACCAGAAGTACCGAGGCGTGAGAGCGCACAGTTTAGTTTGTTTTTGCCCCATTTACACTTTACTTCAGTAAGCCGCGGGTGACTTCAGTACGGGCGGGGTTGTTTGAATTGTGTGTTCCGCATTCATTCGCGATCGAACGAACGTGTTTACACCGACTGCTCACGGCAAACCTCGATATTCTGCACATCCCCTACCCCCTCCCCCCACCATCATCAAGAAGCTTGAAATTGTTAGATTTGAATTTCGTTTGACGGTTCGGAGGGTTTTTGTGGAGAGAAGGGAACAACTGTTGGAGTAAGTTATTCTTATTAAAGATTATGAGCATAAAACTAATACTCCTATAAGTAGACTTTCATCCCTGCTTGCGATTTAGTTTCCCAGCCATTAAATACCCTTCTGTAATAACAAGAATTGTGATTTAAACGGATACAGTGACAAGATTCTTGCATAGATGAACTGATAACATCAATTTGTTTGAAAAGTGTATGTTATTAATGTGCCATTTCTTACATAAGCATGAGAGGACATAAAAAAAAGTAAGACCTAAACCCACAAATTAAAACAAAGCACTCTTAAAAGCACGTCGAGAAGATTCTAAATTTAACACGGATCGACTATATACTTTATGATTCAAGAATTACAGATCTATATTACCAGTTAACAACATTGGATACTGCAATTTTTGAAAACGTAGTTATTTCATCATTTTATTCAGCATGATGCTTAGAGCTACGCAAATTTCGTGAAATCATATTATGTCATCAGCCTAGACTACTGAGTTATTAAAATGCTTGGACCCCAACTTTTTGTTCATTTACTTTTGCCATGGTTGGAGGTTTATTATTTATTTTACTTGGTGGCACGCGATACAGTCATGATATTGGTTTCTGTTTAAGAAATCTCACTCAGTATAGCTACATAAGTATTTATAAGCACTAATATTAATGTATAAAAATTACTCGGTATACGCAATAGATGATCCGTCTACTTGATCAGTCTGGTTAAAACCTCGTACCAAGCACCACAGTGGTAGAAGCAGCTGACAATGAGTTGTCAATATTAATTTTAATTAACTTCAGTAATATCAATGCTGTTGCGAGCGTCAATGAGTTGAGACAGTGGAGAGATTTAGGCGACTCTTAACAATGAGGTCTTGAGAGCCAATTAGGGTTAAATGAGGTGAGAATGGAGCAGCGCTGGAATGCAAGCCGGAATGCAAGGGCGGGGAAATGGGAGATCCTCGAGAAAATCCGCGGACCGGCGGCATCGTCCAGCACGATTCCCACATGCGAAAATCCTGGAGTCACCCGGCCGGGGATTGAACCCAGTTTGCCTAGCTGTGAGGCGAGCTGTCTAACCACTACTCCNGAGTCACCCGGCCGGGGATTGAACCCAGTTTGCCTAGCTGTGAGGCGAGCTGTCTAACCACTACTCCACCGCGGCCGCTACAAACCGTTTGGAATTATTTGAAGGCAAACTATTGCAAGACAAGGAGTATAAAATAGATCAATAGAGCCTTTAGCATTTCATAAAATGCTTTGCTAGCAGGCTATTCTTGACAATATTTTGCGAACTTGAGTCATTATCGTGTACATATTGTCTGCCAACACAGCGTGGAGACTTTGCATGTGTCGTTTATGACCCGGCTGACGCTNACAAGCGTATTTATCCTGCATGTGTAATTAAAAGAAAGGATCGTGTATCCGCGTCTGCAGGACTGTGAGGCGCGACGCGATCACCAGAAGTACCGAGGCGTGAGAGCGCACAGTTTACTTTGTTTTTGCCCCATTTACACTTTACTTCAGTAAGCCGCGGGTGACTTCAGTACGGGCGGGGTTGTTTGAATTGTGTGTTCCGCATTCATTCGCGATCGGACGAACGTGTTTACACCGACTGCTCACGGCAAACCTCGATATTCTGCACATCCCCTACCCCCTCCCCCCTACATCATCAAGAAGCTTGAAATTGTTAGATTTGAATTTCGTTTGACGGTTCGGAGGTTTTTTTGTGGAGAGAAGGGAACAATTGTTTGAGTAAGTTATTCTTACTAAATATTATGAGCATAAAAATATTACTCCTATGTGTAGACTCCAGCAGATAACGTAACAATTTTTTCATCCTCCTTGCGATTTAGTTTTCCAGCCATTAAATACCCTTCTTTAATAACTAGAATTGTGATTTAAACGGACCCAGTGACAAGATTATTGCATAGATGCAACTGTAATATCAATTTGTTTTAAATGTGTCTGTTATTGATGTGCCATTTCTTACATAAGCATGACAGGATATAAAAAAAGTAAGACCTAAACCCAAAAATTTAAACATAGCACTCTTAATATTACGTCGAGAAGATTCTGAATTCAACACGGATCGACTACATGCTTCATGATCCAAGAATCACAGATCTATATTACCAGTTAACAACATTGGATACTGCAATTTTTTAAAACGTAGTAATTTCATCACTTTATTCAGCATGATGCTTAGAGCTACGCAAATTTCGTGAAATCATATTATGTCATCAGCCTAGACCACTGAGTTATTAAAATGCTTGGACCCCAACCTTTTTTTTTCATTTACTTTTGCCATGGTTTGAGAGTTATTATTTATTTTACTGGGTGGCACGCAATAATGACATGACATTTTTTCCTGTTTAAGAAATCTCACTCAGTATAGCTACATAAGTATTTATAAACACTAATGTTAATGTATGGAAATTACTCGGTATACGCAATAGATGATCCGTCTACTTGATCACTCTGGTTAAAACCTCGTACCAAGCACCACAGCGGTAGAAGCAGCTGGCAAGGAGTTGTCAATATTAATTTTAATTAACTTCAGTAATATCAATGCTGTTGCGAGCGTCAATGAGTTGAGACAGTGGAGAGATTTAGGCGACTCTTAACAACGAGGTCTTGCGAGCCAATTAGGGTTAAATGAGGAGAGAATGGAGCAGCGCTGGAATGCAAGCCGGAATGCAAGGGCGGGGAAATGGGAGATCCTCGAGAAAACCCGCGGACCGGCGGCATCGTCCAGCACGATTCCCACATGCAAAAATCCTGGAGTCACCCGGCCGGGGATTGAACCCAGTTTGCCTAGCTGTGAGGCGAGCTGTCTAACCACTACTCCACCGCGGCNATCCTGGAGTCACCCGGCCGGGGATTGAACCCAGTTTGCCTAGCTGTGAGGCGAGCTGTCTAACCACTACTCCACCGCGGCTGCTACAAACGCTTTGGAATTATATGAAGGCATACTAGTGCAAGACTAAGAGTATAAAAGAGATCAATAGAGCCTTTAGCATTTTACAAAATGCTTTGCTAGCAGGCTATTCTTGACAACACTTTGCGAACTTGGGTCATTATCGTGTACATATTGTCTGCCAACACAGCGTGGAGACTTTGCATGTGTCGTTTATGACCCGGCTGACGCTGCTTCCTGTATATTAGTGACTCACAGGTATACGGAGCCTGTCTAAACCACGGTGCCTTAATTACAGCCATGCGACAAGAAAATAACTGCCAGCAGTCTATTCTGCCTAAGCGTACAACACCTGGAGAACAAGGCGGTGCGATCTTGCGTGTAGGACAAGTTGCATAAAAAGTAGGCATGCCGCAATGAGTATTTAACAATTTAGTGTCGCACCTACTTTCTATGCAACTTGCCCTATGCGCATGATTGCTCCACCTTGTGTGTTATCCAGGCGTTTTAAATTAAAGATATTTATTTTATATAAAAATACGTTTCCGAAAATAAGCATATAGGGATGATGCCTTACTATTGGTCCAATGAAACTATGTGTGGAGATTGGGCAGGGAGTTTCCAACCATTCTGTATATATATGTATATACGCCAACGCTAATACCTACTTGGTGACAAATAATAGCGCGGTATCTTTGCTCGTTCCTAGTTATAGCGTAGTAATTTTGCGATGTGCCACGAAGTAATCTAAAGCCATTTGTTAAACTGTCATGGCATAGTGGCCAAAACATTTAACGATGTCACGCAGTAAAATTACTACATTTAAGGCCAACTGCAGTATGTTATCTTGTGTGTACATGCAAGTGAATTGTGATCTCTTATCATCTGTGGCAAATGGTAAAGTTATTACCCATAGACCCATTGTAATGTGGCTGCATTAATTCAGGAGAAAGTCGAATTTATACAGAAGTTACCAACTTTGTAATTAGCTACGATAAATATTCCTATATTTGCAGCTTGACATCTGGTGCTTTCTCCATTCATTGTGTAGTTTAGACACTTTAATTGCAGTTNGTTAGACACTTCAATTGCAGTTTAGTAAGTTGATCAGAAATAGTTTACGATGTACACTGAAGGAAAGGTTTGTTTAAACAAACCAAACACTTCTTTGTATATGACCAAAAATATATTTAGCTGCCCCAAAAACATATTTTGTTGAGTATTTGAGTAACGTCGAAATTAATTTCGTTCATCCAACAAAACACACGTTTGAGTAAACATAACGTCTGTGTTGGGCCAAATGAAATTAGACTTTCAAAAATTATCAAAAATATTTCGTTCAAGCAATAATATATACACATATATGTATATACATATTAAGATATATACCAAGTGACTTGCCCTTGCCTACTTTTCCGTATCTAAGCAACCCGTACACAGTAAAACCCATAAACAAAACACAGACCGTAGCAGAATATGACTTGCGCGTTGATTCGTTGTCCTCAGTACAGTATTTTCTGATTGTCTAATGTGCGTCGGCAGTGCACTAAGAATAGCCAACGTAGTATTAACTTTTGTTCGTTCGTGCATCAGCTGATACAGGATTTTGTAAATGGCACTTTGCTTGTTTCGTATACATCAACCTGCCACTCACTGACTATAAGAATATCGCCAACTTATATGAGACATAGGAGGTAGTCTTAACACTCCACTAGCGATGTTGAAAAAATATCGATATATCGAAATGACGATTTATATCAACGATATATTTATATTAATCGTCGATATATTACGTCGAAGTTAAATCGAAATCAGAATATTTTTCCAGGTATAGCGAATAAATACTTATAAAATGCTCTTTTAATAAGCTCTGTTATAAATATAATGTTTAATTAAAAAAGGACCGTGTTTGCTTGGCAACAGGCGCCATCTTGCTACAATGTCTTGTGTCTTAAATATGTAATATTTCATATTTTCAAATTATCTTAATATATAATAAATCGGACTCCGAAGAACAAAAAAAAATATTTTTATTTCGATAAATTGTTTTGTAAAACTACAGTTTTATAAATAACCAGTATAGATCGCATAGAAATTTTTTATATCAAAATTTGTACTCTTACTTGTATNAAACTACAGTTTTATAAATAACCAGTATAGATCGCATAGAAATTTTTTATATCAAAATTTGTACTCTTACTTGTATTTAAACAACTCTTATGTCCCTCATCTCAAACTCTGCACACTAAATAGCTTGCAACAAGGAACGAGGTATACCAATTGTAATCTGGAACCGTCCAATGAATTACATCACACACCCGGCCAGTCATAATCCTAGTTTCAGGGTATATCTAGCTAGCGCAAAACCGTTAATTACAGAGCAGTTTTCCCCTTTAGAGCTTGATATCCACTACCCGTATAGTAATACTGCTGTGCANCAAAACCGTTAATTACAGAGCAGTTTTCCCCTTTAGAGCTTGATATCCACTACCCGTATAGTAATACTGCTGTGCCAGTAAAGGCACAAGCAGGCGTTTCATTTTCGGTGAAAAGTTCTTATACGCAAACCTGTTTGTAGCAGGATTATTTCTTATTTTTCTCTCAGTGTCCAGACAAATGTGCTGCAAACAAAAAAAAAAAAACATTTCAGAATTACAGCAAAGCACAGTACTCCACAATCCGTGTGAGACACGTGGATCCGTATGACATACGTGATGACACTAAGTAATTGATACATACAGTCCGACGAGAAAACAGAATAAACTACTCACAATATTTTATGGTTAATTCCTTGGAATCTAGTTTCCATGTGGATGCTCCACATCGCATAAAGATAATAAACTAGTAGTTAAAAAAGGAACAAAATGTCGCATAGGATTGAGTGTATCAAGTGGTAACCACGCCATTTTACAAATCATTCCGTACGCATTGTATTATTAGTTATATTCCTTAGTGAATGAAATAATTTTTACCTTGCTATATCCCTTTCAGGCCCTTTTTAATTTACGGTTTTAGGTGTTGCAAAGAAAACATTCTATGATGCGTCCTGTACTTAAGTTGACACAACCGTTGTTTCGTTGTCACAGCCAACGAACTGGATGCTATATGTCCCGCTATAGTTATATGCATTAACCANGACACAACCGTTGTTTCGTTGTCACAGCCAACGAACTGGATGCTATATGTCCCGCTATAGTTATATGCATTAACCAATTATGTTCTAGACTAGTGCGACGGTTTACGAGTAATTTATGCTCAGGTAAGATCATTGGTTAACGAGCTTTGCAGTGTGCAGTAGAAGCCAAAAAACACATACACGTGCGTAGTGTACACCATTTTGTACACTGGCTCTGACCGGATTAAGAAAATGATTATGCTTCATAANACACATACACGTGCGTAGTGTACACCATTTTGTACACTGGCTCTGACCGGATTAAGAAAATGATTATGCTTCATAACGTTGAGCGCAAGCACACAATAGAATGGAGGCTCCTTTACTGTCGGCGTAACTATTCGAGGAATGGCTGAGCAAGATTCTGGAACAAGACTAGCTGCCGCGTCCTGTGAGAGATCCCCTATTGGCTGGGCTGCGGACTGTAGAGTAAGTTACCAGGCACTGATTGGACAACGACGTTGCAACATTCAGCTGGCGTGTGTGGTTGTCATTAGCGGCGTAAGAGGATTATGTACCTATGTATTATTTTTAAGTACTCTGTGGCACGTGACCTTTCAAAATGTTATAAATCTGCTGTAATGCCGTTGCGGAACGGAGGGAAGGAAATCGCAATTAATTCCCGTCACGCCTCCCCAGTTGAGAGTTTAGCGACGTCCTTCCGCCCCGGCAACTGCCCTGGGGCTGAGGCAGCGCGTCCTCAGAGACAGCCGACGTGCGACAAAGCGTGTGAATGTAGTGTTCCGGGCGCGGCAAGTGACTGCGAACACAGGTAATGCGAGGAATATGGAAAAGGAATTTTAAAAAAGAGAGGGGAGTTCCGGCGAAGGTGGATTCTGGTTGGCTGGCTACTCCTCGATGTCGCCATGGAAACGGTGCATAAACGCGGCGGGGCAGGTTGTCATGGNGTCTCTCCAGCGCGGCTTCCCGGGCACAGCATCTGGATTCTCCAGCGCTCACGTGTCTCCAGCCACCCGCCTCCGCTCTACCTACCTAGTGTTCGAGGAGCTGCGGTTTCTGAGCGGTTAGCCTGCTTGCCTCCCACCGGAGGTGAACCGGGTTCAATCTCCGGCCGGGTCAATTCCAGATATTCTCATATGGGAATCGTACCGGACGATGCGGTTGGTTGGCAGGTTTTTTCGGGGATCTCCCGTTTCCCCCACCCTTTCATTCCGGCGCTTCTCCATACTCACCTCAGTTACCCTCATCGGCTCTCAAGACCTCGCTGTTAAGAGCAGCCTAAATCTCTTCACTCACTTACTCGAAAAAAATTTGATTCCTACGAGTTCTCGAGACATTTCGAATGATGACCGAAGTATTCGAATACTCCCATGCCATAGATCAAGGTGTTTGGTAAGTACCCCAGAATACTTGCGACTACAGAAATAAAACGGCCGCTTATTCGGCAAACGCTGGTATCCCACGCCAGAAAAATGGCGTTAATAGCCAGTGACAAGTCGGAACGCCATTACCCAAACAGCGCCTAGTAACTTATTTGCCAACCGGCAGCTCAGCCAATAGGGAAAATTTCGAAGCACGCGCTAGCCATTCAGAACCGAGGCCCGTTCCCAGACTCTCTCTCAGCCAATCAGTGGAGGAAATCAAAGGAACCGCAAAGCCATTTGGTCTCTGCGTAGCCTCTATATAAAGGCATAGATATTAAGTAGAATATACCCCGGGAAGTGTGGGGAACAAGGTGGATAGTTTCATCACCCCCAGACTACCTGGATGTGGATGTAATGAAATACAATCAGAGGTGGAAAACTGCGTTGTCCCGATAGCACGCTAAAGGGAGCAGCGGTGGCGTAGTGACCAGGGTGCTCGCCTCCCACCACGGCGATCCGGGTTCGATCCCCGGCGGGTTCACTCCCGGACCTTTGCATGTGGGAATCGTGCTGGACGATGCCGCTTGCCGGCGGGTTTTCTCGGGGTAGTCCTGTTTCCCCCGCTCTTGCACTCCAGCCCCGCTCCATTCTAGGGTCTAATTTCTGTCCTGCTCGGGGATGACGGTCACCTACGGGTCCCAGCTGGAAATACCGTCACTCGGAGGGTGTTGCCTTGTCCTGGGTGCACTCCCCACACGCCATTATTATTATTATTATTATTATAGGACGCTAAAGGCCAAACTGAAGAAATGGGAAATGATAACAGGAAAAAAAATCTCTTATCCTCTTGCATTACCCAAAAAGGCCACAGATGCGGGGTGATAAGAAAGTATATCCCGCCTTTAGTTGGCCACGTAATTAAAATGTCTACTGCGTGTCAGTACTCACGTCTCACGCACGTACTTTGTGAAGCAGAACTCGAGTTCTCACGCAGATGTTACTACGTGCGTTCCACGCTTATTCTCGGATGATTGCAGAACCTGGGAATTAGCATATTTCGCCGTCTTGAGGAATGGTGTATTCATATTGTCCACTCTAAATTATTTCAATCTGTGGAAAACCACTAGTTATTCGCAAAATACAACCAAGGGAATCAGTAAAAACAGCCACTTAGAATGGATGAGAAACCTCTCGTTGTTTCAGGCAAACGATTTCACTGATTGAATAAGGGACAGCGAACTGCTCACGGCAAATCAAATAAATCTCTCGGTATGCAGGATCTGAACCCACAGTTGCTAACGACTGCGAAAAATTATGTCGAAAAAAAGCACACAGCACGAAGACGAAACACAGCGAAAACATCAGACGGTTAAGTAACTAAGATTTAAAGAAACTTTATTCTCTCCGCTCGTTTTAAATTTTTTTGACGTTTAAAATGATCGCTGCCGTACGCCAAACGACTACTGAAAATTTGTTTAGTTCAAAAACTTCGAAAACTGAGACATAATTTTTATTATCGTCATATTGAAAAGTAATAGAGGAGAAGGTAGAAATTTGAGAACACCAAATATATTTATCTACACAGTACACAGCAAAGTAATTTATCTACACAGTTCACAGCAAAGTAAATTATCTACACAATACACAGCAGAGTAAATAGTTTACACAATGCATAGCAGACTAAATGGTCTACACAATAAACAGCTGAGTAAATTATATATTCGGTACACAGTAGAGTAAATTATCTACATAGTTCACAAAAAAGTAAATTATCTACACAGTGCATAGCAGACTAAATGGTCTACACAATAAACAGCTGAGTAAATGATATATGCGCTAAACAGTAGAGTAAATTATCTGCATAATACACAACAGAAAACAACGACCATTAAGGCGAGACCATATCATTTGACATTATAATCCAGTTTAATGGTAGATGGCGTACTAGTAAAAATAGGTTTCTCATTTGTAACTGAACCTCCGCTCGTACGACACGCCCTGCACACCTCGGAACCAACAGCGAAACGACTGCTTCCTAGTGTTGGCCATGTTAGGGGTGTCGGTTACCAAAAAATGTATAGTTTCAAATTGGTATCAAACATTGGTCAAATTTCACGCATTGCATGTGATTACATTTTTCTCGAATAACAAATTTACACTTTATATTTATTGAATAATTTTATGTAAAAAAAATTGTTTATGTTTTACTGCAGCCGTAATAATCAATACTAAGTTGTGCGGATGAAAAAAATTTGAAAAGTTAACTGATGCCATGGGCTACAGCGTAACACTAAACACTAATTAACGAACCATACAATTAAAATAATAATAAAATATACACCAATTTTTGCATATTTTAAAACAATTTTTTAAAATTATGAACTTTTATGTGGTAATTATATATATAAATCAAGCAGTAGCCTACGGCATTAGTTAATGATGTATCACAATATAGGTTAGTAAACAAAAGGTGAACAGCGTAGCTAACTCGGTGGCTCATTGGTCGCGCAAAGCTGTGAAAAATGGCCTTGGTTGGGTGGTATTGCACGCTCTGGAATATTTCCCTGCTGGTCGGTCGGTCGTCTTGCCAGGTTGTCACCAGCAGCTGATTTTTGAACGATGTTCTGCCATCTTGCTGGCCAGTGACGCTGTAGTTGACGACACACCCCGCTATTTCTAAAGCATTATTTCCCAAAGTGTGGGTCGCGACATACCGGTGGGTCGTAGACTAAAATTTGGTAGGCCCAGAAAAATATAATTTCACACATAAACGTATGCATGAGTTATAAATGTTATAATTGAGAACCTACACACTTGCAATGCAACTGTCAATCTGACGTAAAATACTACGCAGAGTACGCAGTGAATGTGACCCCCGCCGCCTTCTACTACCCTTAACTTCCTTACGCTACATAAGAAATACAATGTGAACATGATGGAACTGCTAAATGTTACGTTACTCGCAATAGGCATTAAAGTGGGTCCTGAACTATGGCATTTTTTAAAATATGTCGAGTTTCATAGAAATTTGGGAATCACTGGTATTAGCATGCGTTCAGTTTGGTGTGTGCAAACCTTTTTTTGTTNGTCGAGTTTCATAGAAATTTGGGAATCACTGGTATTAGCATGCGTTCAGTTTGGTGTGTGCAAACCTTTTTTTGTTTGAAAAATGGGTAAAAGCTGTTCACGGTAAAGTGAGAAATTTGAAAGCCCTACTAAAAATCTACTTGTATGCAAATTGTTTATTCTTCCACTTAATGAAAAATTAGCATTTCCACGGCCCTGATTAATTTATTTATGCGTCGGCCAAGTGAAACTGTGTATTGATAGGAAAAGTTAATATTTAATAAATTCACTATTTTTCACAATTATACGCTTTGACCAACGGAAAAAAGAAGCAGTTTCACTGTTTGCAAATGCNTAATAAATTCACTATTTTTCACAATTATACGCTTTGACCAACGGAAAAAAGAAGCAGTTTCACTGTTTGCAAATGCTGGAATTAAATTTTATATTCAACCTCAAGACATGGAAATACTATCTGTCCGTCTTTACCAACTTCCCTGGGCGCTTGCCACTCGGAATGCCCGTTAAAATATTTATGAAGTTAGGGCGAGTGAAATTATTCAAAGGTTGAATATAGTAGTGCTGAATTACCCTTGACATACGAAGATGGTGAGGTCATTATAGATGGAGCAAGTTGTCCAGAGAAAAGGAACGGCGAAGGAAACTTCTCAGTGACCTTGGTAAACCAAGGGAAACCGAAAAAACGATGGCCGGACCAGAAATCGAATTCTCACTCTCCAGTATGTAATCAGGCTACTCGCCTCCCACCTGGGCGAACCGGGTTCGATTCCCACCTCGGCCGCTCCCGGATTTTCGCATGTGGGGATCGTGGCGGACGATGCCGCTGGTCGGCGGGTTTTCTCGCGGATCTCCAGTTTCCCCTACCCTTGAATTCCGGCGTTGCTCCATTCTCACCTCGCTTCACCCTGATCGGCTCTCAAGAACTTAATGTTAAGAGCCGTTCAAATCTGTCCACTGCACTCCAAAATGCGAGTCCAGTTGTTTACCGCTGTTCTAAGTCACTCAGTATTCACGTTACGTATGTTCCCTGTAATAAAGAATTGACTCTGTAAAATGATAACATGAAAACTGTTCTGTTAACCGCAAATATGCTGTGTTAGTTTTTGAGTATCCCTCACTTTCTGTGCGTGTGTGTTTACTTACTATTACTTCGTCATCTGATGAACAAAACTTGTTCATTACAAAAATAATACTATGGCATTTCGTTGCCAGAATAAAACTTGTGAAAATAATGAATGAATAGTATACATATTTTATTTATATAGGACTGCACCACACTTCTTTGTAACTGTACGTGTCTTACCAAGTAAAATTGGAATTTTCAGGAAACTGGGCATCCAGTATATCTCTCAATACACATTCCAGGTGCAGTTGTGCTCAAAGATGAATAATATTTAGTAGTCACAGCTGTAGACGAAGAAAATATATTCTGTACAATATTTATACACTTTAATAACTTGCTTACTGGACTCAACAAGGTACAGCATCGTAGTCGCTTTCATATGCAGTTTTGGATTGAGTTATGCGAACTGTAAATATTTCCCTTCATTTTATGACTTAGTTTATTCTTTTATTTAAAACAAAAATTAAATGTATGGCATCAGGTGTTGCAAATAAAACGTTTTTGATACTGTCTGTACTTAAGCTGACACAGCATCTGTTTCGCATTCGCACCAAATGAATTGTAAGTATGGCCACCGATTTTGTGTGAAAATAATTATGAACAGGCCATATTTCAAAATCGTATGTGGAAACCCGCAAATTACTCTTGGCTATTGGCTGCGTGCCTGTGTACGATGACAGTTTACACTTAACTGAGCTGCTCATAATTATGATACTTGGACACTTAAATGTACGTGATTCGTTAGCCCACACCTCAAACGCGTGACATTTCAAATCATCCAATTAAGATGTTGGTTCTGGAAAACCGTATTTTGGAGTTCAACTAGCTGTGTAATCTTTCCGCTAATAACATGTGTCCCTTACTCTAGGCTTCATGTTCGGCGAAAGAGATATCGAACTGTCATAACCTAGCGGCCACGGTGGTGAAGTTATCGTAGTACTCGCTTCACACCAAGGCGAACAGGATTCGATTCCGGACGGGGTCACACATAAAACGTGGCGGACTTTGCTGTCGGCCAGCGGGTTTTACTCGGGGCACCGCCATTTCCCTCATTCTTGTATTCCGGTGCTGGTCCATCTCCACCTCAGTTCATACTCAATGGCTCTCAACAGCTCGATGTTTAACGTCTACCAAAACATTTCATCTCCACTCAGCTACACACTGAGATGACCAGCGAGCTCTGATACAGATTTCGAACTGATCGTTTGGTTATTTAGTGGAGATTAGAGAGATGTGGCGGGTCTTAAAATCGAGGTCTTGATAGCCGATGAGGGTGAAGCAAGTTCCTTGGTATTACAATNCAATCATCCAATTAAGATGTTGGTTCTGGAAAACCGTATTTTGGAGTTCAACTAGCTGTGTAATCTTTCCGCTAATAACATGTGTCCCTTACTCTAGGCTTCATGTTCGGCGAAAGAGATATCGAACTGTCATAACCTAGCGGCCACGGTGGTGAAATTATCGTAGTACTCGCTTCACACCAAGGCGAACAGGATTCGATTCCGGACGGTGTCACACATAAAACGTGGCGGACTTTGCTGTCGGCCAGCGGGTTTTACTTGGGGCACCGTCATTTCCCTCATTCTTGTATTCCGGTGCTGGTCCATCTCCACCTCAGTTCACCCTCACTGGCTCTCAACAGCTCGATGTTTAACGTCTACCAAAACATTTCATCTCCACTCAGCTACACACTGAGATGACCAGCGAGCTCTGATACAGATTTCGAACTAATCGTTTGGTTATTTAGTGGAGATTAGAGAGATGTGGCGGGTCTTAAAATCGAGGTCTTGATAGCCGATGAGGGTGAAGCAAGTTCCTTGGTATTACAATAGTCACAATCAAATATGTCGCTCTCTGGCCCTGCACATACACTATGGGCCCATATATTGCAAAATAAACACTGAATCCACTCTTATCCACCCTAGGGTCTTCAAGAGAATTGAGTCACAAAATATGAAGACTGCATTAAGATACCCTGGTTGGTACCGAACTGGTGGATTGATAGATCCATTACGGTCTGATACAACATACACTCAAGTCCTCCCTCCATTACTGTCTGATACAACAGACACTCAAGTCCTCCCTCCATTACTTTCTGATACAACAGACACTCAAGTCATCCCTCCATTACTGTCTGATACAACAGACACTCAAGTCCTCCCTCCATTACTGTCCGATACAACAGACACTCAAGTCATCCCTGGATGAATCGCTAATGGTCTGCGTCATTTTCGTTTTGTTTTGCATTCGTTATATTTCCTACGCCATTCAACTGAAGATCTTTTTTGTACTAGACCTATTGATGACTATACCTTTTTTTCGTGGTGATACTGCAGAAACAACTGATTTGTGTCCCCTATTTTTGACCCTACGTTAAACTGTTTGGACTGTGGATATGTCACAAGGACTCGCCATAATATGTGTCACCATTGAAGGTCTTGGTACAGTACTTTTGAGAGTATGACTTTGTGGTGTTCGGTCACCTGTGTATGTGGATGGAACGGAGGTTTCCTCAGATGTATTCCGTGCTGGTGTTTGTGCTACAGTAAAGGAATTCACCGAAGGAAAAATCGCCCATTTTGTGGAAATATTCCAGTCACTCTGATTAAATTTCTGCTAAGTAAGCTCCATGTACACTCAAGTAAGTCTTTCCCAGCAATCCTGCAATGTGGAAAGGACTCAGTGCATTATGGTCTTCACCCAGTAGTCGGCTAACCTCTTCCCTGTAATGTGCTTTCAGTGTTCCAAAAAATGTTCTATCCAGATGCTGAATGTTATGTGTTGAATGTGGTGGCATGAATACAATAGACACGGAATCACTTCTTGCCAACTAAATAACATCAACATTTTTTAAGGCTGTAGTGCCAATTTAATATCAGAAAAACCGAAGATCACCTGAATGTTAGACCAACTTCCAAAATTGTTTGAAATATTATTTTAAAAGGCGTACTTGGATCCATGCAGGTAGATGATATGCAGCAACTGATCAGCAAGGTGCTCCCTTAACAAGATGTTTGTTTTTGTTTTTTCGTAAGGAAAACCATGGGTAACACAAAGCTTCCTGTAGCATTAATACAGCAAGTCAATGTCATCATCGCATCTGCTAATGTCTTAGAAGCCACTTGTTTCCGTTCTTTCATCCGAATAACCTGTGGAACTTAAGATTGTGCAACAACCTCAGTCTCGTGTACGCTGTAAATCCGACCAGGAGTATAGTTGTGTTGGTCGTATTCCAGATCAAGATTACTAATGAAAGTACCTTCGTTTTCCTCTGTAAACTCGTAGTAATAACAATGTGGTAGTAATACGAGGTAGTATCATGTTACTAACATGCTACTGTCTCACATGTACTACCATGCTAGTGTCTCATATGTACTACCATGTTAGTGTCTCATATGTACTACCATGCTAGTGTCTCATATGTACTACCATGTTAGTGTCTCATATGTACTACCATGCTAGTGTCTCATATGTACTACCATGTTAGTGTCTCATATGTACTACCATGCTAGTGTCTCATATGTACTACCATGTTAGTGTCTCATATGTACTACCATGCTAGTGTCTCATATGTACTACCATGCTAGTGTCTCATATGTACTACCATGCTAGTGTCTCATATGTACTACCATGCTAGTGTCTCATATGTACTACCATGCTAGTGTCTCATATGTACTACCATGCTAGTGTCTCATATGTACTACCATGCTAGTGTCTCATATGTACTACCATGCTAGTGTCTCATATGTACTACCATGCTAGTGTCTCATATGTACTACCATGCTAGTGTCTCATATGTACTACCATGCTAGTGTCTCATATGTACTAATCCTCCTCATTTTCATTTCGCTTTTCACTCGCACTTAACACGACAGTATTTTGTCTATTTTCATTGATACTTAAACTGTGGTTTACTATGAACGATTTACCGTAAAGGTTTCAACATTTCGACATAAATCACACCTCATATGACTGTACAGAGTTTTTCCTCTGCACCAGACACACGAGACATCCAGCACGCCACACAAACATGACCATAATGACGGGGTGTTGCCCGAATAGCCCAGCAGCACTCCAATGTGTAGTTGCCACTTGCAACAACATTTGTGAGCACTGTACAGAGGCTATAGCAAAGGCGAGTCGTATTTGGTAATTCTCACATTTCTACCCTCTCTCATATTCCTACCTCCTCCTCTATTACTTTTCTATATGACGATAATGAAAATTCTATCTCAGTTTTCGAAGCTTTTGTACAACACAAATTTTCTGTGGTCGTTAGGCATACGGCAGTGATCATTTTAATCGTCGAAAAAAATTTAAAACGAGTGGAGAGAACAAAGTTTCTCAAAATCTTAGCCATTTAAAAGAATTTTCTGATGTTTTGGCTGTGTTTCGTTTTGGTGCTGATATGCTTTTTATCGACATAATATTTCGCAGTCGTTAGCGAAGCGATGGCATTCGAAATATGGAACACTGAAGAGCCCTACTTTATAAATGAACCTCTATTACTATATGACAGTTTCAATTTAAATAAAACAAACACCGTGATATAGATATTGCAACTACAAATGAAACAGCTAAATGTAACTAGAGGATGGCACTACTTATTTTTGTCTAGACCATAATGCTGTCCGTACTGGCCAGCTTGGCCTCAGGAGTATCACAATCACAATCTTTGCCAGTACCAGCTACATGGCACGGCAGGAACTGTACCCTAACCGTGACAGAGCAGCCGTGATCGAGTGACAACGACAAGCGGCAGGCATCATCTCTGGTACTGGTCGCCGACTCATGGGAACCAGTCACTGTGACCTGGAACCTTCTGTCACGACGCGCGATAGCGACAACCCTGGAGCAGGGACAAAGTTACCGTGACGGGAAATATCACACATCCTTGCAATTGCTTTGTTTAAATTTATGACCACATACTGTAAGATATCGTTTCTTGTTTTAATAGCATAAGAGTATGAATTCGCTTAATAGTAGCACATGTAATTCACCAAAATTTCCATTATTTAATTTGTATGACGCATGAACAAATTGATGAGGCGGCCGTATGATGTAAAGATAATATGGTGAGAGGAAAGCAGTTCCACAGCACAGTTTCCGGGAGTGCTTTTTTACTACTGAACCGCTTGTACTTGAACGGCGGGAGCAAGCGCTGCTTCGCGATTGCAGAAATAATATCGGAGATGCCTCTCGACAGGTTACCGCCTGGAGGGGCAAGTTGGTAACCGTTGATTACCAAAGTTGGTCGTCAGAGAACCACCGCTGTGCTGCTCCCAGTGACTGGGGCGAGAGGCAGAGAGAGAGAGAGAGAGAGAGTTCGCTGCTACGTCGGGTTTCAAACTTACTTTGTGCCTCGCCGCGCGCTGCTATTTACATCAAACATGAGCTCTTCTTAATAGAACAAGAGCTCCTGCGTTGCTCTCGCGACCGCAGTAAACCTGCAACACTCACGCATATTTACACTTACACGGTGTTCACACTGCAAAAACTCTCTTGTTATGGCTTCAACCGGCTTGCCCCATAATGTTACAATGACACACTGTGGGAGAGTATTTACTGTAAATAACCCTTTCTGACCCAGTGTACACGATGTTGTACATTACGCACGTTACGGCACACTGTAAAGTTCAATTAACAATGATCTCACCTGTGGGTAAATGATTCGCAAACAGTCTTACTGGTCCACGTCATAATCGTTTCATATTACTACCACCGAACATATAGCCTACAGATGATTAGCTGTGGCAACGAAACAAGGGTTGTGTCGACTCAAATGATTTGCTATCATCACCTAGAACCGTAAATTAAAATATCTCTGAAAAAGGTACAGTTTTCTGTGTAGCAAACAATGTCATTTATTAGACGCTGCTTCGTTTACGCTAAACAAATCTTGCTCTATATGAAAGGGAAGATTTAAAAAAACTTGTATTTTTATATTTACAGCAACATTTTTTTTTCTTTACAACAAATAAAAAACTAATTGAGCCTGTTTTGTTTACATTAAATAAATAAAGCTCTACGCCAAAGAAGACGTTAATGAGACTTACTTTTTGTTCATTTTAATTTTTTTGTATCTATCGAAACATTCTTAATACTACATTTCCAAATAAGAAATTCCTTTGTTCACTGGCATTTTAGTTTAGCGTTCAAAACGCAATTACTAAATTTTCCACAAAGGGTGATTAATAGAGAGCTCAAACTAAACCTCTTTTGTGGGTAACATCCTTTCCAGTAGTTCGTAGTAAATAATAATTTTTTTGCAGCAATAAAACATGTGTTGAAGCAGAAAAATGTGTTTTAGAGAAGAAGCGAATAGTTAAAAATAATTAAGTTCCTACTAGTATTTAAAAGTTTTCACTCCCCTTACAGTCAACTGAATAAGTTTTATAATTGACAAAATTCAATGTTGATAATGACGTACTTATAAGTTTAACACAACTTAGTCCCGGGGGGCCCCTCTCATTAGCATTAGGTACACTCGTGAGTGTATGTGTCTCAGAACGTTATTACAGAGTACTCAAGAATAAAGGCTATTCACTGTAATGTGAGCGCATTTAAGGGCCTAGCTATGTTTTTGTTTTGGCCGTTTTTATGCTTTAACCGACTTTTTTTNACTGTAATGTGAGCGCATTTAAGGGCCTAGCTATGTTTTTGTTTTGGCCGTTTTTATGCTTTAACCGACTTTTTTTAATAAATATTGCATTCAAGTAATAAACACAGTATGCATACTCCACCGCAGTCGAAAATTAACACCAAAGNTTTTTTTAATAAATATTGCATTCAAGTAATAAACACAGTATGCATACTCCACCGCAGTCGAAAATTAACACCAAAGACAAAAATAAAATATATTTATTGACTATTATTCTAAATAAGAGGGCTTTTAAAAGTGCTCACTTTACCGTGAATACAGAAGTTAAAAAGCCACTTTTTCAGTGAACTGCTGCTGCACGCGCAAGCAAAATGGCGTCACTAGCCAGCAAGGTGCCTGTACGAAGCTAACCAATCACCGCCTGCTAATTTACTTGCCAGGTGGCAGTCCAGCCAATAGGGAACCTGAAGCACGAGGTAGCCAGTCGGACTCAAGGCGCGGTCCCAGAGTCTCGCTTAACCAATCAGAGAATGGGTACGCACACATCAAAGGAACCGTCAAGCCACTTTTTCTCTTTGTGTTTATCTACTCTGTGGCCCGTAGCCTTGGACGAAGGTTAGCTCTGGGTGCCCCTCGGACAGGGGCCAGCCACCCACGAAGATCGTCGGCGATGGCGGAGGAGTACAACGACGATCACCGCCCCGTGTCCACCTCATATTGACGTTCGTTGTATTGCAGTTCCCGCTCAGCCGCCTTGAAAGCAGGGTGGGTGCCTTGGGGGCGTGGAAACTAACCCGTAATTCAAGGCGTGGTTTTCTTTCTTCTGGTTTTAATGGGGAATTGATCAGCGTGTCTTCTATATATCCAATAAGTAAAACCCACGGCATTTTAAGCAACTTTGTATTTACTATTCATTAAATATGTATTCAAAATTTAATTTAAAAACACCGCTAAGTAAAAATTTATTTGCCACCACTACCATACTTACACTGTCAAAAAGTGATCTCTAATAATAAATGTAACATAGTTTATGCGGTGCTGGAGAAACAACTGACTTTCAACAAATGTCTTACCGCCGCAAATATTTTAGTTTTACCATAATCACCATTACATGGGTATGGATGTACCTGGTGCACTAGCCAACGGCCAAAATTTATAGAAAAAGTCTTATAACCAACTCCTTCAAAAAACGAGGTAAGTGAGTGAAGAGATTTGGGTGGCTGTTAGAGTAGAGGTACTGAGAGCCGATGAGAGTGAAGCGAGGTGAGTATGGAAACGCCGGAATGCAAGGGCGGGGGAAACGGGAGATTCCTGAGAAAAACCTCTGACCTGCGGAATCGTCCGGCACGATTCATACATGTGAAAATCCGGGAGTGAACCGGCCGGGGATTGAACCCGGTTCGCCTTGGTGATAGGCGAAGATTAAATCTGTATTTACAGGCCGGGATTGCAAAGACGAATGCCGTTCGCTGTGTCGCCCGTGTGTCAATATGGCCGCCTGGGTAAGCCGCCGAATGATGTGCAAAGCTCCAACAGAAAATTTTTCATTTCAAAATGTCCAAATTTTCTGAGTAAGGTCTGCTTACGAATAGCATTTAATAAACGTTACTCGTCTATATACGTTTTTCAGTTCCCCCATTTGTCTCTAAAGAATGCTTTTGTTATAGTGAAAATGGCTCAAACTGTTGTTTAAATGATCATTTTTAGGTGTGAGCATTGCGGGACAAACATAGAAAAAGGAATAGGCCCTCACATAAAACCTTTATTTATATTATTACGTAATAAAATGGTAGGGTTTCCGCTGAAAGACTCATAGAGGTGCGTTATCGCCGGCAAGACTCCATGTCACTTCAGTGCTTTGCGTGTAGAGGCGATGCAAGTTTGATGCGCATGTCTCGGTCGCCCTTAGCGTTCCCACGCTTTTAGGCCCTACACGTGCCAAAGTCCTTCAAGCAGGTGGCCTCCTTAATCCGTGTATCTTAAGAGATTGCAGCGAGGCTTCTGGTCGCCTTCCGGGATACACGGCGCGGAAGTGTACAAGGTCGCTCGCGACGCCGGTTACAGCTGTCTCCTGGCCTCGACTGACATCTGACAGTCCTGCCCTCACTCGGGGAACCCCCGCACTTGCTGTGGGGGCAGCACCATCGCGCAACTATGTGGTGACAACAGGCACTGTCGCGTGCATCCAGGTGCCACCCACTTACATACAAACTATATACAACAATTTCCCAACAAATATAAACAACTCTTTTTCAACTTACGTAATAGTAATAACAACACAGTATTGTATTTTTCAAGTGACGGTAACAATTTTTCATAGTTTTTGTCTGAATGGAAGTCCGTTGCAAACACTGTCTGCTCGTTTCCTTCGACTGGGGGTTGAAGCTACTGTGTAGCACGTCGATATGTTGTTTTCCCGCGCCATGGCACTACTTCAATGCGCACTTATCAAAACACTTCCTTTGCATCTACTTTCTTTCTCGTTTCATATACTTCTTCCATATGTAACTTTAAGATTGCCATCGACTAATAACTTTATTCATTATTCATCCAAATAAAACGTTGCTATTTTCAGGATTGCTTATATGCAGATTCGTACACGGAAAAGATAACACCCAAAGTTTTCTGTGATTCAAAGAAAAATATTTCATCAACGCTGTTTATCAAGAGAATACAATCTTGCTTTAATTCAGAGGGAGGTAACTTATGCTCGTTGTTAATAAATGTATTCTTTATACATGTCTGTGTTATGGAAATATTAAACTTCTTTACTACATAAAACATTCTTTAAATCATCGAAAAAATAGTTTAACCTTCAAAATAACGATGAATTATAAATTTGCAATTTATACTGCCTAATTATACTAACAGTTAAAAGCGTATTCTTTTAAATTGCTTTCCAACACCGTTTTAAATTAATTTCAATCACGTACATTTCTACTTGAGTATGTGAGATGATTTTCAATTATTTTCAGCCTTTTTCAAATGAAAAGAAAGCGCGATCTTCCGTAATTACAAACATTGGGAGTAATAATTTGTTTTTGGAGTCTTGAGTTATGAATGGTCCATAACCTAAATCAGCAGGACGGTGTATGAATCGGTCGAATACAGGGAAAGGCATTGTTTACTGAGCCTGGCAATTGACAGTACCGGCCCAAAACTACTTTCTGTTATTTGTGTACATACGAAGTGGGAATCAGTTAATTAACTGAAACTGTTCTATTTACTTGTCTGTCGTGTTTACACTTACGAATATCTCTCCATGTGGACGTCTTTTTGTAAATATGTGAGCAAAATAAATACACAAGGTGGTTTTATNACACTTACGAATATCTCTCCATGTGGACGTCTTTTTGTAAATATGTGAGCAAAATAAATACACAAGGTGGTTTTATTGTAGTTGTCGAAACTCAAACCACGGCATCAGTGGGCCGATATAAACAACAAATCCTAGTATATGCTGTTAACGGTAAAGAAGGCACTTTTCAGAACTCTCTCATTTACAATAATGATGATACATATATTTTATTGTAGCCTTAGACGTTAACTTACTAGTTCTGTGGAACGGGCATACTGTGCTTATTACTANTGATACATATATTTTATTGTAGCCTTAGACGTTAACTTACTAGTTCTGTGGAACGGGCATACTGTGCTTATTACTAACATGGCAATATATTTTTTAAACGTTATTAAAGGATTATAAATGGCTAAAAGAGAAAAGTAACTAGAAACCAGAAAAGTGCTCACTTTACCGTGAAAAACCTATAGCAAAATGTGCGGGAAATTCATCTGGTATTTCAATTGAAATTGGATTTAGTAAAACAGCTCCAGGAGTCCGCAACTTCACGTACCGGCCTGCAAAACAGGTTGCATATAACGAAGGCAAACGGAACTGGTGAGTCATGGGGTAACCACCTATAAATAGACCACCATGAATATATTTGTAGAACCTACATCGCCAGTACTGCTGTTCGTGTGTTGCTGAAATAAAATGCGATCACTTCTGGCAGTCTTTGTTACTTAATTGCTAACCGAACACTGTTCGTGTATTGTAACACACGTGCAACCACTACCGGCGCCCCCGTCAGTTGCTGCTCTGATAAACACAGAACACCCGCTTTGGTAATTCGGGAGGGGTTGGCGGGTTAAAGGCAGGAGAGGTGGTTATAAAATACATTTTTGCATTAATAACGTGGTTTAGTTTTTGAAAACTAAGGAATGTGTGTAATTATTACAATGTATAATTACAAAGTAGAAAGGCGGCACTGCGATGCGTTGGGCCGAGGCGTTTTTCCTCCCACAAAATGTAAATACGTCGCAAATACACTACCAAACCAACAACGCCAAATAACAGTATGAACTTAAAATATTACAGACAAGGTATATTTTTTGATTTGAAATTCCCAAGGAAACGTTATTTTTTAATAACTTTACAGCTAGGAAAATAATGGTTTCAGTATACCAACTATACTTGTTTGTGTGGCGTTTGTTTCAGATAAACTATGTTTTGTTGGTAAAGCTAAGCACCTTTCCTCCAAATAAATTAAATTTGTTCATAAAGCCAAATAATTCTTTGAAAACTCTTTTCTGNTAAAGCTAAGCACCTTTCCTCCAAATAAATTAAATTTGTTCATAAAGCCAAATAATTCTTTGAAAACTCTTTTCTTTGTATCAAACCGATGTTTTTAAAATTTCGTTGTTTCAGTATGTTAAACTAATATTTAGTGTAAGCTAACATATCGTTACAACTTTGTCAACAATATTATATATTTAATTACGTGCGATATATATTGAACGAAGAATTCATTTGCAATGACCAAAGAAGATTTTGTTGGCTACAACATTCCATATACAAAAGGTATGTTATTTCATTTAAATCTTACATTNTAAAGCTAAGCACCTTTCCTCCAAATAAATTAAATTTGTTCATAAAGCCAAATAATTCTTTGAAAACTCTTTTCTGTGTATCAAACCGATGTTTTTAAAATTTCGTTGTTTCAGTATGTTAAACTAATATTTAGTGTAAGCTAACATATCGTTACAACTTTGTCAACAATATTATATATTTAATTACGTGCGATATATATTGAACGAAGAATTCATTTACAATGACCAAAGAAGATTTTGTTGGCTACAACATTCCATATACAAAAGGTATGTTATTTCATTTAAATCTTACATTNCAATGACCAAAGAAGATTTTGTTGGCTACAACATTCCATATACAAAAGGTATGTTATTTCATTTAAATCTTACATTTGCAGAAGTTTTGCTACTTTTCACGGAGACGTTATTTTCCTATGAAATTCGTGTGAATTGTCGGGTCCCTAGTTACAAGTGTCTGTGCAGTTGTGACAATGACAATTTTTTCGACTGATCGTTAAATTGTCAGCATCGTGAGTAATGGAAGTAGAGAAAGGTGAACAAACAAATCCTTGATGTCTGTACCCAAAATTTACATAAAATCGCATCCCCCAAAGAGCACCAACTAAATGATTTGAAAAGGTCATTTTTGACATTTCTCAGTCCAAAAGGGGTACAAAAGTTTGTAGTTCGTGTATTAATTCGCAAGAAACCTAGAGTTACTGATATTTTATGACTGGCCGTGTTTTGTTAAGAGCTGGCCACTTTTAACTAATTCTATGTTCCTTTTTTATCAATGTTAATTGTGAGCACAAATGTCATCGTACTTCGCAATTTTCTTCATTAATTTCTGTGGGAGGCCAGTGTTAGTCACAGCTACGCCCACGGAGATCTTGTTGCCAGCCAGGCTTATGTCGAGGATACACGTCGTGGAATGGGCTATTCACTGCACACCTTCTTCTCTCCGCACAGAATGGAGAGAAGAAAATGGGCTTTATGCACAGTGAAGTTTAAGCTTCTCCAGACCGAACTACTGACCACGACGGCACTATGTGTAACATATTGCGAAGATGCTTGCCTTAATTGTTATTATTATGGCCTTTTTTCGCCTCACCNACGACGGCACTATGTGTAACATATTGCGAAGATGCTTGCCTTAATTGTTATTATTATGGCCTTTTTTCGCCTCACGGGTAACAAAATTAAGGAACCTTACAGCGCAAGCACACACACATACACACATAAACGCGCACGCTCTATCAATTATGNGGTAACAAAATTAAGGAACCTTACAGCGCAAGCACACACACATACACACATAAACGCGCACGCTCTATCAATTATGTCTGATAGAGTGTAGCCTATAATTTTTTTATTTAAGACAATTTATCCTTGTAATTATGTATATTAATCATAACAATATGGTAATTTTAACTTTCCTTGCCTACGGAAAATATTTTTTATATCGCATTGGGCCATGGCAGTGGATTAGTGAGACTATTCGCCAACTACCCACGCGAACAGGGTTCGATTCCCGGCGAGGTCGCTCCCGGATTTTCACATGTGCGAATCGTGCCGGACTAGGCCTCTGGTTGGCGAGTTTTCTTTGGGGTGTTAGAGGCAAATTTAGTAGAATATATTTGAAAATATTGCCTAAGAAAACTGTTATTATTTCTGTTGGTATGACAATGTTAATGTTTATAATGGTTAATAATATCAACAACTGGTATGTAAATAATGTCAGCAATAGAGCTATTTTGAAGTCCTTAATGAGCAGAGTACTAAATTGATGAAAGCTTCCATTCTAATTAAAGCTTATCCAATTTCATTTGTTTTCTCTAATTATATTTTTGTAACTTATTGATCATCGAACAGAACATAGCTAAATCTATTTACTCGAAAGCCTAAAACTTAAATTGAACCATTCCAAATGTATGTTGTTTACTGCCAACACGCCACCTGTGAATCAAAAAGAACATGTTGCATAGTTTGTGATTTGGTTAACCAGTAGAATACCAAACACATAAAAGATTCAATTTTAATTTATAACTACTCAATCACATCTGTCTGGTCTTAAAGTATTATTTTTATCTTACAAGTCAGCTAAATTATATTTAGGGTCAGCAATGTGAGTATTTTTAAAAATATCCTATGACGTATCAAATATTTAAGGGCTAGAAGTATTAATAAAAGNGGGTCAGCAATGTGAGTATTTTTAAAAATATCCTATGACGTATCAAATATTTAAGGGCTAGAAGTATTAATAAAAAGGGAAGACGTAATTTTTATATCATAACTTATGTACAATTGAAAAATGCACACCGCATTCATTTACAAAATATAACTGCCTATCACTGAAACTAGCACAATTGTTATGCCTCTGATTTATTTTTAAATACCTTATCGCAGTCGTTATATTAACTACAGTCCCTTAATCTTTGTTTTAAGGTTCACGTATACGAGCAAAATGTCCATCGATATATTTAAATCTTATTCAAAATGTCTGCCACTCACGCATCAAGTCCCACTGTCTTACACAGTCCAGCCGGTCATTTTATTCTCTGCTCTCCCGAGGATAACACACACCCAGCACTAATGGCAATTTAATAAATCTCACTCAGAGACAGGCAGTGGCTTTTATAGCTGATACATTATACTACGGAATATATTTCAATTAAACAAATAATAGCCTTTGATATTTATGACTGTAAGCTATTTCTCTATCATAGAATTTCATTGATCAGCTCTCTCTCTCGTTGCCTATTGGCCGTAATGTTTCCACATTAAAAACATACTTATTGTTCAGTATTTTAACACGACTTTAAAAAATATATGTCACGGTAATTTCTGCAACTGTATTTCTGGCAAGAGTTTTCTAANAGGGTCAGCAATGTGAGTATTTTTAAAAATATCCTATGACGTATCAAATATTTAAGGGCTAGAAGTATTAATAAAAGGGGAAGACGTAATTTTTATATCATAACTTATGTACAATTGAAAAATGCACACCGCATTCATTTACAAAATATAACTGCCTATCACTGAAACTAGCACAATTGTTATGCCTCCGATTTATTTTTAAATACCTTATCGCAGTCGTTATATTAACTACAGTCCCTTAATCTTTGTTTTAAGGTTCACGTATACGAGCAAAATGTCCACCGATATATTTAAATCTTATTAAAAATGTCTGCCACTCACGCATCAAGTCCCACTGTCTTACACAGTCCAGCCGGTCATTTTAGTCTCTGCTCTCCCGAGGATAACACACACCCAGCACTAATGGCAATTTAAGAAATCTCACTCAGAGATTGGCAGTGGCTTTTATAGCTGATACATTATACTACGGAATATATTTCAATTAAATAAATAATAGCCTTTGATATTTATGACAGTAAGCTATTTCTCTATCATAGAATTTCATTGATCAGCTCTCTCTCTCGTTGCCTATTGGCCGTAATGTTTCCACATTAAAAACATACTTATTGTTCAGTATTTTAACACGACTTTAAAAAATATATGTCACGGTAATTTCTGCAACTGTATTTCTGGCAAGAGTTTTCTGAAATCTTTGGTTTAGTTTCCCTCTAAAAATCCAAATAAAAGTGCACTTCTAGATGGGGAAAACAGGAACGTTTAAAATGGGCTATGATTTTACATAGTATGTGCCCATATGACGAAACTGTAATTAGAAGAACCTTGTGCGTGCAGCATAGGAGGGGAGAGTACTCACTTTACTCCAATCAACACTTTTTAAATTGATCATTGATTTCTTCCTTGTGCATCCAATTCCATGCGCCTCTCGCCTCTCGCCTTTTCACGTACAGAAAAAAAAACCATTTGCACACAAAACGACATCGTAACAACAGTATAACTATATCATAGAGCACCTTGAAATGAAGAATTTAATAAGATTATACCTCTTAAGTAAATTAGCGTTATAATTCACATTTTACCCATTGCGAGCGCTAGTCACCAAATGATTTCCTTGGGGAAGAATGGTTGTGATTGTTTTTGTTTACTTCCGGTGTTTTATTAGGACGACCAAATGTAAATTTTTTTTTCATTGCTGTAAGGTTAGCACATTTGGGGCACAACCTAAAGNATGATTTCCTTGGGGAAGAATGGTTGTGATTGTTTTTGTTTACTTCCGGTGTTTTATTAGGACGACCAAATGTAAAATTTTTTTTCATTGCTGTAAGGTTAGCACATTTGGGGCACAACCTAAAGAATATAAGGAATTTAACAATAAGCCTACTTCTGTGATTGAATAATATAGCCTACTTCTGTGATTTAACAATATAGCTTACTTCTGTGATTTAACAATATAACCTACTTCTGTGATTTAACAATATAGACAACTTCTGTGAATTAACGATATTACCTACTTCTGTGATTGNACCAAATGATTTCCTTGGGGAAGAATGGTTGTGATTGTTTTTGTTTACTTCCGGTGTTTTATTAGGACGACCAAATGTAAATTTTTTTTTCATTGCTGTAAGGTTAGCACATTTGGGGCACAACCTAAAGAAAATAAGGAATTTAACAATAAGCCTACTTCTGTGATTGAACAATATAGCCTACTTCTGTGATTTAACAATATAGCTTACTTCTGTGATTTAACAATATAACCTTCTTCTGTGATTTAACAATATAGACTACTTCTGTGAATTAACGATATTACCTACTTCTGTGATTGGAAAATATAGCCTACTTTTGTGAGTGAACAATATAGTCTACTTCTGCGATTTAACAATATAACCTTCTTTGTGATTTAACAATATAGCCTACTTCTGTGATTAAACGATATAACCTACTTCTGTGATTGAACAATATAGCCTACTTCTGTGATTGAACAATATAGTCTACTTCTGCGATTTAACAATATAACCTTCTTTGTGATTTAACAATATAGCCTACTTCTGTGATTAAACGATATAACCTACTTCTGTGATTGAACAATATAGCCTACTTCTGTGATTGAACAATATAGTCTACTTCTGCGATTTAACAATATAACCTTCTTTGTGATTTAACAATATAGCCTACTTCTGTGATTAAACGATATAACCTACTTCTGTGATTGAACAATATAGCCTACTTCTGTGATTGAACAATATAGTCTACTTCTGCGATTTAACAATATAACCTTCTTTGTGATTTAACAATATAGCCTACTTCTGTGATTAAACGATATAACCTACTTCTGTGATTGAACAATATAGCCTACTTCTGTGATTGAACAATATAGTCTACTTCTGCGATTTAACAATATAACCTTCTTTGTGATTTAACAATATAGCCTACTTCTGTGATTAAACGATATAACCTACTTCTGTGATTGAACAATATAGCCTACTTCTGTGATTGAACAATATAGTCTACTTCTGCGATTTAACAATATAACCTTCTTTGTGATTTAACAATATAGCCTACTTCTGTGATTAAACGATATAACCTACTTCTGTGATTGAACAATATAGCCTACTTCTGTGATTGAACAATATAGTCTACTTCTGCGATTTAACAATATAACCTTCTTTGTGATTTAACAATATAGCCTACTTCTGTGATTAAACGATATAACCTACTTCTGTGATTGAACAATATAGCCTACTTTTGTGATTGAACAATATAGTCTACTTCTGCGATTTAACAATATAACCTTCTTTGTGATTTAACAATATAGCCTACTTCTGTGATTAAACGATATAACCTACTTCTGTGATTGAACAATAAAGCCTACTTCTGTGATTGAACAATAAAGCCTACTTTTGTGAGTTAACAACATAGTCTACTTCTGTGGTTGAACAATATAACCTTCTTGTGTGATTTAACAATAAAGCCTACTTCTGTGATTTAACAATAGAGCCTACTTCTGTGATTTAACAATAAAGCCTACTTCTATGATCGCTGGATATATTCTCTTCGGCTTTATTCCACGTATGTTTTCACAATGGCAAAAGATTCAAGAAAACTACGTTTTATTGAATTTGGTCGGAGTGTCAATGACAAGTGTATAAATGAAAATTATGCAAATATTCTTTGTTGACTATTTCAAAAAAGTGTTTTGGCTGTTAAGGAGTAAAACTCGGGAAGACATTACGAATGGAAACATACCAAATTCTTCTCACAGCTTTAAGGCCAGATGATACAAATCTTCTAAATAAATAATTGAGGTTACATATGTCAGTATTCAGCAGCAGGCTTTGGTAACACGAATAGGGGAAAACGAATCCTAGCCGAAGATACCCACGAAGTCAAGGTACTACACTCTTTAAAATTCAACATTGAAAAATATGAACATTTATGCATATTTAAACAATATATTTATTGCCTGCTCATCGCATAGGTATATAATAAATGACGATGTAGTATTCTTCTTTAGATAATTAAGAAACATGTGNCTGTGATTTAACAATAAAGCCTACTTCTATGATCGCTGGATATATTCTCTTCGGCTTTAGTCCACGTATGTTTTCACAATGGCAAAAGATTCAAGAAAACGTAGTTTTCTTGAATTTGGTCGGAGTGTCAATGACAAGTGTATAAATGAAAATTATGCAAATATTCTTTGTTGACTATTTCAAAAAAGTGTTTTGGCTGTTAAGGATTAAAACTCGGGAAGACATTACGAATGGAAACATACCAAATTCTTCTCACAGCCTTTAAAATTCAACATTGAAAAATATGAACATTTATGCATATTTAAACAAAATATTTATTGCCTGCTCATCGCATAGGTATATAATAAATGACGATGTAGTATTCTTCTTTAGATAATTAAGTAACATGAGCTTAGTTTCTTATTTTCATTTTGATGGTGTTTGCACAGTTTTCTTTGTCTATGTGGCCTTCATGTCTGTTATTTCATGACATTAGTATTTTCATAAATATTTGCACGGAACGGTTTCAAAGGTAGTGTTTTATCCTCCCAGCGACCTTTACCAGTAAGAAATGAAAATAATCCTACGACCAGGTTTTTTTATTGTGAGCGTAATGTTGAAGATCGTGTTCAGTGAGTTTAATGTTTAATTCATATTACAGTGAATAAGCGAAGTTATCTGGGCTGCTCTTAATATCGAGCTTTTTGGAGCCGATTAGGGTGAAGCGAGGTGAGTATGAATAAGCGCCGGAATGAAAGGGTGGAGGAAATGGGAGATCACCGAGTAAACCCGTCAACCAGCGACATCATCCAGCACGATTCCCACATGATAAAATCCAGGGGCAACCACGCCGGGAATCGAACCTGGTNGCTTAGTTTCTTATTTTCATTTTGATGGTGTTTGCACAGTTTTCTTTGTCTATGTGGCCTTCATGTCTGTTATTTCATGACATTAGTATTTTCATAAATATTTGCACGGAACGGTTTCAAAGGTAGTGTTTTATCCTCCCAGCGACCTTTACCAGTAAGAAATGAAAATAATCCTACGACCAGGTTTTTTTATTGTGAGCGTCATGTTGAAGATCGTGTTCAGTGAGTTTAATGTTTAATTCATATTACAGTGAATAAGCGAAGTTATCTGGGCTGCTCTTAATATCGAGCTTTTTGGAGCCGATTAGGGTGAAGCGAGGTAAGTATGAATAAGCGCCGGAATGAAAGGGTGGAGGAAATGGGAGATCACCGAGTAAACCCGTCAACCAGCGACATCATCCAGCACGATTCCCACATGATAAAATCCAGGGGCAACCACGCCGGGAATCGAACCTGGTTCACCTTGGTGGGACGCAAGTAGTCTAACCACTACACCACCGCGGCCCACTCTTACAGTGAGGATTTGCGTATTAGTAACATATTTCCATTCCTATCATATCGACGATTTCACATAGTTGGCGCATGAATAATGTTGCCTGGCTCATGGGAATGTTCATCTCAAATATGGTGTAAGGATTCAAAATGTGTATACAAGTAGACTTTAAGCAGAGCTGTCATATATTCAGTTTTCGACTGGGAAATTCCATAGGTCCATTTAAGGACAAGTTAGACTTCAAACTGGACTACAGTTCAATTGTTACGCTCACTCACTGAAAAGTAACAACCTGAGATGACTTATATGGGGTGATTTTTCAAACGTTTGGTTGAAAAGTGTAAAGACACCGCGAATAGACTATACCCGGGCATGTCTAGGTGAAGCAGCTGCTTATAATATGAACTCGAAAATCATACGCCAGCAAAATGCCATCACAGGCTGGCAACATTTTGAAAAGCCGTTAGCCATTCATCACCTAGTAACAAACTTTCCCAACCGGGAAAGTTGCCAATCAAGAGAGGTCCAAAAATTTCGTGGATTCTTTCGGCAACAATTTAGAATCAAACATTGTTTGTGCACTCGATCATGAGGTATGGTCCACTCACGGTTACTACCGACTTTTCTGAAGCCCTGGTAAAGTTCTGTTTCTAAGATGCTCCCTTGTCTCAAACCTTAACGAAGTCTATGAAATTATGCCAAAGAGACAATGGGTAGTATTTGTGCGCACTCTCTTCTAATGATTTTGTACATAAAACTATTTCTCACTAGGCATTATCAACGTACCTATATTCTCCCTAATTTTATTCACATTAACTGTGATTGAAAAATTATAATTTATATATTAAATATAAGGAAGAGTTCTATTTACTCAAACATTAGTAACTTTCATGTTAACAGAAGTATAAACGCGTTTGATAGCTGCTACAGTTTAACACCAAACCAGGCAGGTCTGGGTTCGGTAAATTTTTCCTTGCAGTTTCGTTGTTGGCATAAAGTGGTCTGGGACGGGTCTATACAACTGTGATCTAATAAAAGAATATCCTTAGTGTACATGTGGTTCAAGTCTAACTTGTCCTCAAGTAAATTCGAAAAATTTTCAGCAAACTACTTATTAAGAGCCAAGGCCTTAGCCCCGAGCCATGCACAGCCAATCGGCGAGTGGGTATTCCCACTCAAATGTAACCGTCATTCACCCGTTCTTCCGGCGGTCACGTGATCTTCAACCAATCGCAGCGCAACATTTTTCTATCGTTCCATCCCTCAAATATTTACCAAACTTTACCTTTAAATGGATGCATGGAAGAGCCACCACCAGCTGACGACATTCCTTAGACGTAAAAACGCACTTATAAATAAAATGCAGGGTAGTGGACCTGTGGTTATTTATATTTTGTGGTAAATTCTGGAATTTAAAAAATTCAGCAAAAATTGTTATCACGTAAAAAAAAATATTCCCCTAGAATGTTTTTCTCTTGTAAATGAATCTCCAATAAAATAAATATCACGATATTATGTTAACACACCGAAATGTTGCCATGCAGAGAGGTTGATTGATGAGGGATTGTTGTAAATCGCCCTCACCTGACGGACTATAACGACAGAAGGATGGCTGCCGGACGGACAGACTACTGACGGACGCGACAGACTATTGTGAGTCCACCTTAAGTAGGCGGAAACGAGTAGTCGTGGAGCAGTTGCGTTTAGAGCGAGTGGTGGTTGTTGATGGTGTGGAGGGGGTAGTGACGGGGAATGGAGGGGATAAGGGGGCGGAGCTAACAGCTAAAGAGGGGGCAGGTGTGTGTGAGCGCGTCCTCCCCTCCTCTAGGTCCCTGGAGACGCAATCGATTTCCGGAGCCTGGGCCGCGCTATGACGATGGACTGGAACTAGTAGAGGGGGTGGGTGTCGAGAGGGGGTAAACCGGCGTGTGAATGAGTTGTCAGCGCCGCTTGCCTCCCGGCCTGTGGTGACCACGCCAAGAGTCGGCGCTTGTGAATAGCAAAGAACGCCGGACAGGCGCCGCCTCCAGGCCAAGCACTCCGACGCCCTTCTTTGTTACAACGATCCGACATTTCTGAGTGCGTTATGAATGTACTGACGCTCAAGACAAGCCTTAAGGCTCCCGCCTTCCTGGAGATTTCTTCTGCAATTGACACCGAGAAGCGCGTCGGTGACAAGGGCGACTTTGCCACACGCATCAAGTGTAGGGATGTTCCTATACTACTGATATGATACTGGTATCGATACTTTCCTTTCGATGCCGGGTATTTTGGAATCGATACTTTTATTCGATACTTTACTAGTATCATATCAGTAAATAATTCAATTCCGATACTATTTTTTTTTTCTGAATTACTTCTAGTTGTTAATTTTTAACCCTGTCAATCAAAGTGCCCCAAAATTATTAAGATGTGTTTTCTTCCATAAAATAATAATTTAAAAAGCAGTACACATGAGTATTTTACTTGTCCTCTAATTAGAACGATGCCCAAATATAACTAATACTTCCTAATAAGTGCTGTCCTCTGTATATTTGCAAAGTAAACAATAGATATGATGAAAAAATACAAATTCTGTAGATACCTCGAAATGAGAGAACGATCTAAGTATTGGATTAAAAAAAATACAATTAAGTGTACATAAATATAGAAATATTTTATGAAAAATAAAAAACTGACAAATTAAATTCAAAAAATAATTTTACTTCTACTGATATGATACCGGTATCGATACTTTTCTTGTGATACCGGTATCGAAATGAGTATCGATACAATTCTTTCGATTCCTTTTTCAATCCCAGTATCGATACTTCAATGTTATTGCAACATCCCTAATCAAGTGTGCAATCGCCACTAACATCGCCTCTGTAATGGCGTGCAGTGTTCTAGTCGCACTACGTGTACCTACAGAACTTTCAGCTGTCAACCTACTATTTTATTGGCGGGAAGTCTGTAGGAAGGTTCCGTTTAGGGCCCTTGAGTACACTTGCAAGTATCTGATGTGTATATTTTCAACTACAACGCTTTGTTAAAGCCATTTTGAGCCACTTATTAGTAACTACACTGAAATGGTGTTTTTAACTTCTGTGATATTTTGAAAGTACTCAACAGCCCTCGTCTGAAGAGTGTGTTATTTTCGTAGAGCAGGACATTGGACTTGCGTTTAATACTTTAGTTGGTTGAGAAATGTGTATTTCAAATACTCTGAAACGCAGCAGGAGCATTATGTAGGCGAGAGAGAGACTTTCTTCACTGCTGCAGGAACATTACATATAGTGGTAGTGATATGCGATTTTCGAGAAAATATTTCATGACTAAGTTGTATTTCAAAACACGTAAACACTAATCCATATTTGTGATTGGTGAATTTACTTTCTACGCAATTACCCATTAATAAAAACCATTCTTTATCGGAGCAACCTGATTGTGATTGGCTAACCAATTGAGGAATGTATTCTCTTAAAAACACGCGGCCAATAAGGGAACGATAAATACTAAAATTCCAACAGTAAATTGAAATGTAGCCTGCTCAGAAATTTTTTCGCTGAAACCGGGTGTTCCTAGATATTGCTCACTCTAATATTACTAAATAATGATAGACAAAAGCAATATATTTACCCGATTTTTGCCTTACCTTTTTTCATGAGGTTTATCGGAATGATTGGCACAAGACCAAATTTAAAAAAAACGAGCACCTTCATAGGTTGTTTGGTATTCATGATCTCTATCGTTATTAGAGCACTGAAGGAATATAATAAATAAGATATTCATTATTATATTCCACCAGTGCTACGAAAATAATAAAGACAGTGAATATGTAACACTATATGGTGTTTCAAATAATTACTTTTGTCCTGTCATGCCAGGAGTTTCTAAACTTCACCAGAAAAACAACTTGTTTCAAAAATTAGGTAAATATATGGCTTGCATGCCTACCTGGTGCTTTTTCCCATGCACCTTTTCCTAAAAACAAACGAGTGACTCACTTCTAACTTGCCTTGAACTACAGTAAATATGTTACTACTTTTAATGTTTAACTTCCGCCATATCAGTTTACACAACTTTGAATATTTCGCTGTAATTTACCACTTTTATCATCGGAGGGTGACATCCAATTTAGTGGCAACTTTGTCTGTCGGCAATGTTTAAGAGTGTTCGAGTGCCAAAAATTAATTTTTAATTTTTATGATATTATATAATTTTCTTTTATTACATCAAATTGTACATGCCTTCATAAAAATATCAAAACCATTATATATTAATTTACAAAATTTAATGACAGAAAATAGAGGAATTTCTTATTTACATGCATTGGAATATAAATTTTACCATTTTGCACAATTAATATGTTTGGCTACAGTTCAAATTATTTTTAATGTTACTAGAATGACATGGATAAAGTTCATGCAAATTCTTCCAGTGGTTCGGCCATAAATTTATTAGAAGTTTTACTATAAAATTGAAATTCAAAATAAATAGAAGGTAAACCCTTTTCGCAGGTGAACAAAATGCCACACTTCAAATAAATTTCATCACAGCATTCCTTAATAATAAAAAAAAGTTTATCTATAATCGAACATTATGGTCATTGGGCACTGGGCCTCGTATTGCACAGTACTGGTCAAAAAATTATATATATGGCAACATTTTGATGATGGTCTGCTATGGACATCAAAGGCCTAAGAAAGTAAGGTTAGTCAGATAATTGCAGCCAAAATTATTGAAACCATAAAAAAAATGATTTTACGGTAGAATAAACAACACGTATAAATTAACAACCAAGGTCGCCCTAGTGCAACACTCTCAGGCCAGGCGTTTACGAGAAAACAGCACATGTGTTGCTTCTACCTGCGCAGGTAGGCAACCCGCCTAAATATATTTATAACCAAGGTTGCTGTTTGTTGTGCGGGCTAATGAAGGTTAAACCACGTAGTGCCGTAGTTCTGAGCTATAATACTTGTATATTGGAACAGATGGTGCAGTAGTGCTGAGCAATGATATTTCTAGGTTGGAAAACGTGCTGTATTAGTGCTGAGCAATGACATTTGAAAGTTGGAACACATGGTATAGTAGTGCTGAGCAATGACATTTGTAGTTGGGAACATGTGGTGCAGTTGTGCTGAGCATTGTTTTTTCTAGGATAGAAAACAGGCTGTATTATTGCTGAGCAATGACATTTGTTGGTTGGAACACTTAGTGCATTAGTGCTGAGCAATGACATTTGAAAATTGGAACACATTGTATAGTTGTGCTGAGCAATGACATTTGTAGTTTTGAACATGTGGTGCAGTTGTGCTGAGCATTGTTATTTCTAGGTTGGAAAACGTACTGCATTAGTGCTGAGGAATGACATTTGTAGGTTTAAACACATGGTGCATTAGAGCTGAGCAATGACATTTGTTGGTTGGAACACTTTGTGCCGCAGTGCTGAGCAATGCCATACGTTGGTAGGAACACGTGATGCATTTGTGCTGAGCAATGCTATTTGTAGGTTGGAACACTTTGTGCCGTAGTGCTGAGCAATGCCATTTGTAGGTTGGAACACTTTGTACCCTAGTGCTGAGCAATGGCATTTCTAGGGAGCCTGGCCGTTAACGTCATCCCGTTTCACCTAAAGTTATCATCAACCAGAAATATTTCTCCGTCAGTTGTTTTATCTAAAACGCGGATTGTTATTTCACTTTGGAAATGTAATAACTCATTGAATAGGCACTAGACCCGAAGTTATTTTGCTAAACCTAGTTTTCTTCTTAATGTGTTTTAACCAGCAAGTGACTACATCCTTAGTATTTTTCCGTCATTTAGGAGAATTGAATTGTCTACTGACTTTTGCCCTATTTGAACTTATGAAGATTTGCGTGTGTTCTGTTTTCTCAGAGTTTCAAGCGGCTGCTGTAAGGCTTCAACCAAAGAGCGAAATGTTCTGAAAAGATACAGCGTTGTCACTTTAGTTTTACAGAAGAATAAATATTGTAAACAGACGGCTGTTCACAGAGAGTTTTACTGACATTGAAACTTTTCGACGACCACATTTCAATTACCTGATATACGAATGGGTAGCAAAATATCGACTTTGATTAATGTTCTGAAAATGTGATTTGCATTAAAATTACCAATAGTTTTTTAAAAATAAAAACAGGTACAGATGCTTACATCACCCCCATCTGACAAGTATAGGTTCTCTTAACTCCGTACCACGTAGCACAAGACTCGGTAACTTTTCACTTGCGGTTTCGTTATTGGTTCTAAGAAATCCGAGGCATGTCAAACAAAACGTTATCAAATAGAAGAAGAAATGCTATTGTACGTGTGGTGTGAGACTTACTTTACCTGACATGTAGTAGAGAATATTTCAGGTCTTTACTCACACTACAGCATGTGTACTTGTATAGGCTATTGACGATAAAGTGAGCACTTTTGAAACTCTTCTCATTTGTTATAATAATCAATTAATATATTTTATTTTAGCATTGGACGATATCTTCCAAATGCGGTGGAGTATTCTCTCTTTCTCTACTACTTACATAGCAATATTTATTAAAAAGATAGTTAGAGGATAACAAATGGCTGAAAGGAAATAAATAATAATAAGGGCCTCAAAATTCTTACTATATCATTAAGAGCCTAAAGCCGGTTTGTTCTCAGTGTTGTTCAACACGCCCTCTTCAAACCTTGCTGATTTCACCAACCGACTGCTCCCAGCATTCTGTAGTGTCATCCTCCAGCTTCCACCNTTATACCATTAAGAGCCTAAAGCCGGTTTGTTCTCAGTGTTGTTCAACACGCCCTCTTCAAACCTTGCTGATTTCACTAACCGACTGCTCCCAGCATTCTGTAGTGTCATCCTCCAGCTTCCACCTTGTCTCAGAAAAGACGTCTCTATAGTCTCAAATGTGGTGTGATGTGGCTGCAGTCTGTTAAAGAGTCGGCCCTTGTACACTCTTTGTGCTTCTTGTGCATTTCACCAACTGCTCCCAGCATTATGCAGTGTCATCCTCCAGCTTCCACCTTGTCTCAGAAAAGACTCCTTTACAGGCTCAAATGTGATGTGATGTCCCTGCAGTCTGTTATAGTGTCGGTTCTTGTAAACTCGTGCTTATTGAGCATTTCCCTCTACCGTCTCGTACACCAGTAGCACGTCTATAATTTCAGGATATATAAAAAGTTGCATTACATGTTAGATTCACACAGAACTCAGGAAGACAAAAAAAGAAAAAAAAAACTTTTCAATACTACAGACTATCAATTAGGGAAGCTGTTTCCTCGCCAAAAGAAAATAAATATGTTTATAATTTACCGACACTATGATGGACGAACTGAATTTTTTGTGTTATTATTTCCCGTCGCTATGTGTCCTGTGTTTTGGTTTATCCATTATTTCCTGTGATATTTTTTCTGGTTCCTGTGTGGTTCGCAGTGTTGGTTTAATTGGTTTTATAATCTGACAAGGAATACTTTCCCTGACATGTGATCATAGTGGTTTTTGTCCTTTTTTTCTGTGTGTTTTGAGTTTGCATTGTTTATCTGTGTCCGCTGGTATTGTTTTCTACACTGTTTTTTTACTTGTGTGGTGTTTTCGTTTTCGTGGTGGTGTTGTATTTTATTTTGTTATGCTTTTGTGGTCTGTACTTTTTTTGTCACTATAGTTGGATTGTCCATCGTTTTATCGTTTAAATTATATATATATTTATTTTGTATTAAAAAGGAAACCATTTTCCTAATTATCTTTCTGTGGTGTTGTAAAAGGTTGGTTCGTTCTTTTTCTAGCTCAGTTCTGTGCGTGTGCGATTTTTATTTAGCCGCATGATTGGCAATGGACGCAGTCCAATCATACCATCATAATAACATGAACTCACCATGGCCTTAAACTTCACACATGCAATGGTAGACAAACACAGAAATGACACGGCGTTGTATGTCCCATTCTGTGATTGGCTGCGCGAGTATCTGTGTCTTGCTGGCAGCTTCATTCTGCGGTAGGTTCCCTATCGCCTATAGGCTGCGGCTTACTAGTACAACGTTACCATGCGTTAATTAGCCAACGGCGTTTGAAGTGGAGTGGAAAGATTTCGGCGGCTTGTAACATCGAGGTCTTTAGAACCGGTGATGGTAAAGCGATGTGAGTATGGAGTGGCGCCGAAAATAATTTAATGGGGTTATTGCTTAATTAAAATAAGGGAGTAAAGTTACAAACCCCTTTTTCTAAGAATAATACAAAGAGAAGGGGAATTGTTTAAAATTAAAGATAAAAAAAGGCGATACTGATAAGTATTGCAATCTGTTTGAGATAAAAAATGAAATGTTTCTTTTAATGCCGGGTTGATATCAGATTTGAAGCCGCCTTCACTTTGGTTTGTAGAATATAGAATATGGGGAGTCAGATTATTAACTTAAAAATAATTCAGAACTAAAGGAATTCAAGTCATGTTTATGCTTGAATAAAATTCATGTCTAAACCACAATTAAACTTCGTTTGACATGCTTCAAACGTAACCCTACCGACTTTTTTTACATTGCTCTACCTGTCGCTTTACTAGTTATGGGTTACACGTTTGTGTTCGTTCTTGTAACTTAGGTCGTCATGACTGTTTTTTTGTTTCCATGAATATTATGTTACAGCGCGGCCAGTTGTATTGTCACCTTGATATTGTTTGAATAATTAATGTCTTGTTTTCTCCGGTTATATATTATTTTCGGTTTTTGTAAAATACGTACATTTCCTTTTGAGGTTTTAATGATTTTGCAAAGATTTGATAGAAAAAAAGTGTGACGAATCAGTGAATACACTATAAGCGTGTTGCCTATCGGCGCAGGCAGTAACTACACACTTCTGAAACTTAATTTCCTGTTTGCTCGGGAAATGTTAGGTTGGGAGTATTGCACTATGATAGCATTAGTTGTCAGATTTTTTTGTGTATTATATTAAAAGACAAAAATAAGACAATTTTTATGTAGAACATTTACAATACTCCAGCTAGTATCAATGAGCTCTTCTGTCGGTCTTGAAGTTCACAAATACAACGAAAAAAAAAAAAACGAGACGAGAGCAATGTCTGTAACTAAATAGCGGATATTTTTAAGTGAGGTATATACGAGACAACGCTAGACTATTGCGATCAGAATTGCTACTGCCTTTTCACTAANCGGATATTTTTAAGTGAGGTATATACGAGACAACGCTAGACTATTGCGATCAGAATTGCTACTGCCTTTTCACTAACAAAACTGTAGTTTCGCGACTTAGAGCATCATAGTTACACGCAGCTGTGCAAGTAGCCTTCACATCAGCTCAGCGCCTTGTTCGTAGGGAACATTGCATCCTTGACGCCCGTTCCAGTGTCACCCTTATCGCTNCTTCACATCAGCTCAGCGCCTTGTTCGTAGGGAACATTGCATCCTTGACGCCCGTTCCAGTGTCACCCTTATCGCTATTCCAAACACGGTACTCAGCCAGAAATATGTTTATATATTTTAATGGAATTCAATTGTTTAAAAAAAAAATATTGAAAAAAATAAAAAACCAACTATAATTTCTAAACAATAAAAACTAACTGTGCTGTTCTTCGCGTCATTTCGGAAAATTGAAATATATTCAAAAATGTTTTGAATGTTAAAGAAACACAATTGCAAGACAATTCTGTACTCGTAGAAATGACACGAAAATCAGTTTCTTAAAAGTGAGACGCTTTGTTCATATACGAACAAAAGGTCTTAATTTCTACTATTTTAAGATGTAATGTAAATATATCTCAAAAAAATTAATTAATGCACGAACCACGTTATGAATGTATAATAAATGTTTATATGTGGTTGTGGTAACTAAGCCAAATATTTTACTTACGTAAAATGAGGACATTTGTATGACTATAGATGTACATATAGAATTTTTGTAATTAACTTAATTTAAATTTTTTACATTAATTTATTTCTTCCTTCATTATAAAAATAATGATATTTGATACCATGTCAAAGAGAAATAATAATAATTCTGTCAAAATACATAAATCATTTAAAACATTCCGTTATATGTTCTTGTAAATAAAACTTGGATGGATTTTGTTTAATTGCATCTCTATATTTAAACTAGCATATTTCGAGTACTCTTTAATTCAAATAAGTAGAAAATTCCTGATTAGAAGTGAAATTAAACTACTCGAATCAGTAAAAATGGCTCCTTTTATAAACGGTGGAAAAACAATTGTTGTTTCTGTGAAATAACATTATTGATTGTATAAGTGATAGCGTGAGGTGGATTTAATTTTGCTTTCAAATAAATTTAGACAAATCATTGCGAGAAATATATATAAATTTAACACGCAATTTAAAAAAATTAAAGAAAAGTTACTCCCGGTGTTGAGGATTTGAACCTTGATCATTCCACTTGTAGACGGTCACCTTAACAATCGAACTACCTAGTAAACGTTAGCTACAAAGGGAAATTTATATATATATATATATATATACATTTTTGTGTATGAAATAAAGGTAGCTTTATTTAATATGCTTGTTATTTTCGTCAGACAGAGCACTATGATGATTGTGGAAGAGGAAATGATAGGCGTGGAAACGGAATGAAAGACCAATGTAGCTTCGTAAAATTGTGTTATAAGAGACAAAAGTTCGATATAAAATATATATATTTGTTATGAGTTTTAATTGTTTATGCGTTATTTCATTTGATACACGTTGTTTAGATCCAATAGTTAAAAAAAACCAATCACTGAAAAATCGCAAACGAAGTGGTGGTTCAATCAGTGGAGAATGTCACTAAATCGACAAGTGAAAGAAAATTGGTAATTTTTCACTTATTCATAAGTTAAATTTACTGAACTGACTGTCTAACAAGTCAGTTGCTGTGTGCTGATTTAAACAGGGAAATTCTCACTGATTCAGATTTAGAGTGTAAACCACGTAATATGAATAAATATTGCCATGAAAATACTCATAATATTTGTTCAGTTTCTGAAATGATAAAGACTTTATTACACGCAGAAGAACTTTGACATATACGCAGTCCACCTAGCACTATAATGCCCGACAGCCAATCATAAGTATAGATTACTACCCCAGAATGTTTATTGAGCGGAAGTAGAATGGAGGGGCGGTTCCTTTGATGTGGGTGTAGCCATTTGCTGATTGGCCACGGGAGGCTCTGGAACGGGGTCTGTGTCTGATTGACCGCCGCGCGAC